>CAHIKZ030000504.1:0-72500 GCA_903632075.3 Acanthosepion pharaonis | reverse complement strand
GTGTCCTGTGAGAGGTTATGGGGGCTACCTCCATTACGCTTGATAGAGAAACAACCAGTCCAAGACTGGAAAGAAATTACAGGCATACCATCCAAAATGAAACCATGGCGTTTATCAAAGCAGTAGAAATTCTCCTTGATTCGGTAACATTATGTCTGAGCGCGCGGAAGCAGACATAAGAGACAAGCTTGCTCGTTTGTGAAGAATATATGACTTACTAGGAGGTGAGATGACACAAGGCCCGCTCAAGGATGAGCTGATATCCCTTAATCGTTACTTTTCGGCATTCAAAATCGTTTACGTGGTTTTGTATGAGTGAGGGCATTCTTTATATTGCAGCCTCTTTTCAACAGACGCAACTTAACGCTATTTCTATGGCAAATGTTCAGATAAGCTCCATTCTTTAGTTCCACCAGTTCAACTCCTTACACCTGATAGAACACGCACTACTACAACCACGGAGTCGAATCATCCACATGTATTCCAAATGTAAGCCATCTTTTTTCCCAAGATCTGCTACTTTGTGGTGTTACAGGTTTTCGGATATATCTATGTACTAGTGAGCTAGCCAAAATGAGCTGACTCATTTTATAGTCCACCAAGAGAAGGGTTAATCAATCAGAAATCTCAAAATATTCAATCCGACGTGTATAAAGGCAGCCATTTTGTTTTTTCTCCCAAAATATCTTCACTGCCAACCTCTGATATGGAAGACTTAAAGAATTACTTAACAGTCGCTACTTTCTCCGAATCTTCAGTGCCAACCTCTGATATTGAAGGCATTACGGACTTCACTGGATTCCATATTCAGAGACTACGGCAAACATGGTTAACATGCGGAACACTCCCTCGTGGACGCTTCCCTATAAATTACAGACTTAACCTCTTCAACTCAAGGTCAATCTTTATGTAGTCCCTTCGTGTTTTATTTTATCGTTCTACGACCCATTAAGTATGTATATAACGTTTCCCTAAATTTTATTGTTGTCGCATAACTCGAAATCGATAAGACAAATCATAGGGATTTTTTATTCACACTAGTCGTTTGTCATGGGAGATAACATGGGTGATCTTGTTGATAGCGAAGGGAAACTCCATGTGTTTAGTTTTCAAGATCCCCCAAAATTTATTCCTCCCGCATATTGCGAGTGGGTGCTGAAAAGTTTTTTCACTTCCTCAAATCTGTCCAAATAAGAAAATATTTTTTTCTTTTGCAATCATTTCTTAGTCTGTGTCCTCATAAATTAGGAGGCATTACTTACGGAGCGAATCTCTATGTCGGCGAGAGCCAGCAATAAGGGATTACGTTTGTTAGATAGGAGGCATTTGACTGAAATAATCTTTGGATTATTATGAGCTTTGAAAGATCAAACTACACATAAAATAATAATCAAAAAACATAATACATTGCGAAACGAACAATTTGGCTTTGAACCCGACTGAAAGCAGAAGTGAAAACAGGAAAAAATAGTAAAAGTAACCTTCTGATTGAGTATAAAACAAAACCGGCCTAATACGCTTTTCTCTTATCATGAAAATAATAAAACTGACAGATGGTGTGACAATATTAATCAGTTGCTCACGTGAATCCTGACAATAAAAGCAAAATTGTCGCTTTGTTTTCTGACCTTGAATTACTTCTGCAATTCATTTTGATGTTATATAAAACAAACGAAAATAGTTTTATTACATTTATATAACATCAAATTAATGTAATTCCTGCCAATGACGGGAGTCGGTGTTCGAGCTCACGTAAAGTCCACCACTTCAAATACTTATTTTCAAAGTGTTTTCCCACTTAGCAAATTGATGCAACAATTTCTTTTTAATCTTATCTCTCATAATTTGCTAGTATTGGCATCTCTCCGAAGAATAACGGGTTACAAACTCACCTCTCAGCCTTTAACTACTGATTTTCAATGAGTTCACGAAGCTTTTTGCCTTGTGTCAGACTAAGCTAAATATACTAATTATGAAGACTAGTTGATAACTAAGGTCGTCAATCCAAAAGAACTTCTTTTAGAACAGCTAGAATAATGAAATTAATAGCAGAATGATGCAAATGCATTTCTCTTTAAAATTACGTTTTTCAACATAGTCGCCATTTACCTGTATATTCTATCCATTATTTTTATTTTTCCACGAAGAAAGATTTAGTGCATTTGCACACAGCAGATTTCAATCCCGTATCGAATAAAAATATTGACTTTTTAACATTTTTTAAAACTTTAGTCAACAGCGAAAAGTCTGCTGTGTGCAAATACGAGAGTGTGTGGGGTATAGAGTACGTGCTTTTCGACTTCTCATCTTTGCGTCGTTTATTCACTGCCCTGCGTTTTCTTGACGCATACACGTCGTTTTTGTACTCGCAAGGTTTCACCAGACCTCACCGAATTAATTCTCATTCCGTCATGGCAGAAGTTCCGTGGCACTGACTTACTAATCACTATTTTATACGTAACTCTGTCATCCTATTCATCGCTAATGAATGTTTTTACTTAGCAAAAGGACACATTAGAAAATAACTTCACATACCAACGAATACATCTCCAAACCAGATTCTAACGCGTCTATTAGCAGGTGGATACCTTAATTATCGATCAACACTCGTACATATTGATTATTGTTCCGATATATTGAGATCGACATCGTAGGATGTTCCACATTGGGAATGTTTCCGATTAATGCAAGATACTAAGTATGTATGATGTGTCAGACTAAGCTAAGATCCTGGGCATATAGGATGTGTCAGACTAAAGCAACCTCCTATGTCTATGTGTCAGACTGAAGTATGAGTCTAAATCTATATGATGTATCAGACTAAGGCTAGATCTTAAGTCTATATGACGTGTCACACTAAAGTAAGATCATGAATCTCTTCGATGTGTCAATCTAAGGCAAGATCCTGAGTTTATATAATATCTCAGACAAAGGTAATGTCTTAAGTCTATATGATGTATCATATAAAATTAAACTTTTAAATCTATATGATGAGTCATAATAAGCTAAGGTCCTAAGTGTATACGATGTGTTAGACTAAAGAAAAGATCTTTACTATATATGCTGTGTTAGACTAAGATAAGATCTTTACTATTTATGATGTGTTAGACTAAGGCAAGATCTTAAGTCTCTATGATGTATTATACTAAGTTAAGATTCTAAATCTATGATATGTCAAACTAAGGTATGCTGCTATATTTATTCGACGTGTCAAATATCAAACACGCGCAAGTGGTCGGTTTTCAAGTCCACGATATTGAATGCTGATTTAAAAAAAGGATCCCTCCTTACTTGGAAGAATGGTTTGAATGGAAAAGAATCGCCCTATCCCAACCATTTGGCCTTATATTGGATAAATACTATATTGTCTTTGTAAATATCCCTGGTGGTTTCTAGTGAATTTTACTTGCCAAGCTTCACTGTGGGCCCCTAGAGGCGGTGTAATGGTTAGCAAGCTTGTCTCGCTAGCACAATTACGAATGAGTAATGAGTTCGATCCTCACTGGGTGCCCCATACTTTCGGCCTTGTGCCACATCTAAGCTACGCTTGGAAAATCGCTACCAAGCTTCACTGTCAGTCTACAACAAATGTAGTGATTTCAATGCATACTAGGGATCTCACACTGGTAACCTTGTGCCAAATAAAGCTAAGCTTCTTAAACCTACAAAGGAAAAGATACATTATGTTAGAGAAAAAAGAGGAATGGATTAGGAAGGAAATAAAAAAAAATGATGAAATACAAAATATAGAAAATGGTTGTAAATTAAATTTAATAAAGAAAAAGGAATGAATAAGTAAATTGCAGAGAAAAAAAGAAATGTCCGTGAAATGAATCATATTTGCATTAACTTTTGTTTCCTGTTACTCTTTTACTTTTTAATAAATATTAAAAGATCATTCGTTGCTAATCTTTTTCTCAATCTCTTGGTTGGTCTACGGGGCGGTTTGTTCCTGTAAAGCGACAGAAATCGATCTATCATAGCATAAATAATTGTTAAGTAATGCGGAAGTATAAATGAGACTATTTCTTTGGATAAAACAAGAAAGGTAAAAGAGAGCGAGGAAGAAAGATAAAAAAAAGATGTTTTGTGACGTACCGTGGCCGTTAATAATTAAATATAACTCAATGTTACGATAAAACAATATTCAATTACAACCGCAAATAAATATTTAACAAGAACAAAGAAATCAAAGTCAAGCAAAGATAATTTACTATTTCAGTGAATAGTTTGTTAGTAGCGCTGCTCGCCTTAACGTCCGGTAAATCCTAAATCAAAACCCAAATCATTGACGCGCAATAATTCACACTAATTTGACTGGATAGTTTCACTTAATCGTCACTCGATAATCACTTCAGTCAGTAGCCTGACACAGCTATTTATACATCTGGCGGTAAACATATATTCATAAGGTCAGAGTGCCACGTTCGAACCTCGATGTCGGTAGTTACTCATTTTCTTCCTGTATGACAAGATGGAAAGCAAAAAAAAAGCAACCTAAATACATTTAGTTCTAAGAAAGAAAGAAAGAAAGAAAGAAAGAAATGAAAACTAAAATAATTTTTAGAGGGGAATAGAAAGATGAAAGAAAAAATAAAATTTAATAGGAGCACACAAGTTCACCTATTCTTTCGTTCTCTTTCACTCCCAGTAACTCCTTGCATCTTAGTGGCATTATCACCTTGCTTGGGTGAATTGATATACACTTGTATTGTCTTTTTGTCCCAGACAACGTAAGATTAATTTGATTAAGGCCTTAATTCACAGGGCACTTAAGTTATGTTCTGAGGGTCTTCTCTACGGTGAAATTGACTTTGTTAGAATGACACTATTAAAAAACGGATATCCGTTGGATGTTTTAGACTCCGTTATTCAAGACGTCATCAGTAAATTCCATAGGGTGAAGCCGCAATTAGCTGATAAATGCCCAGTTTATTTGCGTCTTCCCTATATTGGTACAGAGGGTGAGAGTTTATCGAAACGTATTTCACGTTTAATCAGTAGTTGTTACTTTTCGGCGAATGTTAGGGTAATATTTGTTACCCGTCCTGCTTTCTCTTCCATTCGTAAGGACGTTCTCCCTCCCCATCATGTTAATTCAGTGATTTACCAACACAAGTGTAGTTGTAGATACGACTACATAGGGAGGACGTCCCAGCGTTTGGATTCGAGAATAAAACACCATTTACCCCCCAGGATTTTGAATCCGTCCTCCAGGAATAGCCAACTGACTAGCAGTTCTGGTTCTGCTATTGCTGAACAATTAATAAATAGAAGGAAATGTGTGAAAAATTTTAGTGGTGACCGATTTATAATTTTATCTAGGTCCCACTCCACATTTCACCTCAAGGTGCTAGAGTCTTTGTATATAAGATCCCGTGAGCCTTCCCTTTGTAAACAGAGGGAATGCTTGCTGGGTCTGAATATTATTGGACTCTAGTTTCTTGAAATTCATAATTTTTTTCCCCCATTCGATTACATTCGTTAATTAAAAAATTAATTTACACGCTGGGACGAAACGGGTTGTTTTTATTTTAACTTTTGCTTTTAAAAAAAGGCCTTATAAATATTGTCTTTTCATATCTATTATTAAATTCTGTACCACAAAAAACTTATTTCATATAATATATTTAATTTAACAACCCTGCCTACAACACTCTTGGAACGTTTCACTTTCTCTGAAATCTCTCTAATGGTGTGCTTTTCCTTGTGTAGCTTCACAATAGCTTGTCTCACAGAGTAATCAAGTTTTTGGCGTTTCGCCATGGTGTCAGCTGATGCAACGTTTACAAATGACTAAATAAGACTTATTCTTTAGAGGAAATAAAAAAATTTGAATATAGCATACTGTTTACATTGTTTTTCTCAATTTTGTCCCTTACTTTTGGACGATCCTATTTTGAAAATAAATAAATAATTGTTATAATTCTTTTTCTATCCTTTGCAAATGATTCAAATTTTAGTATGTTATTATGGATGATAACGACTACCAGTTGTCAAAATCTCAGCTTTTCACAGTTGTTATTTCTAACAAATATTAGGTTTTAAAATTTTGTCCCTTAGTTTTGGACGCTACTGTATATATATATATATATATATATATATATATATATATATATATATATAGTATAAATAAAAACAAATTTTCATTAATTTATCCTATGCCTGTACTATAAGACGACTGCTTACTGATTATATTAAGATGATGTTATTGGAAATGTTGTTACTTCCTGTATCTTTTAAAACTGAAAATAAACGAAATAACAAAACCGATTCTATAGCATGTTTTACCTACACAGTTCCCTTAAAATGGAAGCCATTGTTTCATCATGTGATCTCTTGCGAATACTGAATATTCTTCTTCTTCCTCTTTTTTTCCTATATCTAAGCAGTTACCAACTGTCTGATGTACTAATGGTCATCTACTTCATCGTAAAAGGATTTCAAGTTGTGGCTTGTTGTTTTGCTTTGAATTGATTAAGTCTTTTATTGTTTTAGATGTAGTCGTAACAAATTCATGTTCCGTTTAGATAAATTCTTTTTATTGTAGTTGTGATATTGCGGATTGAAACTTTTCCACTTTGGCATAAATCACACACACACACACACACACACATATATATATATATATATATATATATATATATATATATATATATATATATATATATAATTATTTAAAAAATATGATTCCAAATCGCTACATAAGAGGTCTCATGTTTCAAAACAAGAGCCGAAAACTTCAATATAATCCTTTAAATTAAATTGAGTTGAAATTAAAAGGGCTCTGTTCCATCTTCAAGCGAATTTTTTGTTGGAATAACGTATATCTGAAATTTACTTGTTTTAAAAGTTGAAATCAAAATCACCATGGTAACAGTTAGGGCGAATTGTCTAAAATGGGTAGGCGAGTGTAGGGTGTTAATGATGAGTGGCGGTATAGAGATACTTTCAAGGTGTCAAGTCGGGGGAAGGTGGGGGTGTTAAAAAAGAAACGAAGATGTATTAAGCTTTCGTCAAGTTGGCTTGTCTATGGAGATTTATTTATTTATTTTATTTTATTTTATTTTATTATGAAAGGGAATTGTGCTTATAAAAAGAAAAACTTTCGTGGCGTTTGTTTTTTGACGACTACATAAAGGGTTATCTTTTAGGTAAGGTATTTAAACTACTAATTTGGGCTATGTATTATGAAGGGTGTTATGTTGTATGCAAGTTTGTAGTTAATAATTTCTACTATGAATCTGATGATTGGGTTATTTGTTAAACAAGTTATATAAATTTTTTTTTTTTTTTTTATTTCAAACCAAAAAATCTGATGATGCCAAAAAAAACCGTTAACTCGTGTCTATTATTTAATAGATTATTATTATTTAGAAGTTTAATAATGTGTAATTTTTCATGGAGGCACAAAGGGCATGGGTCATCCCAAGCCTTACATATTCTAGCCTTGTCAATAATTTTCCATTTAACTTTTGGTGTCTTATTTGTTTCCTTCAAGTGCCAAAAATATTTTGATAGTGAAGTCTGGTTTCTTTTGTTTATATTATTAAAGGAGCACTTATGCTGCCTCCATCTATCTTTAAAATTATTCTTCGTGGACCCAGTGTATATCATATTAGTGCTAGGGCTCTCTGTGGATGAAATATATATATATATATATATATATATATATATATATATATAAAGATGTATACCGAAAATTTTTCTACCACTAACTCTATCACAACTATAATCGAAAAGAATTTATTTAAATTTAACATAAAATTTCTCATAATTTCTAAAACAATAAAAGACTTAATACAAAAAAAGGACAAGCCACAACTTCAAAGGAGAAATCTTGGATAAACCTCAAGAAGTTTAAATAACAGATTATATGAACACAAAAGAGACATTTTAGAAAAATAACACATGAAATGCTTTGTTGCTCACAGTAACGAGACTGACCACAATTTTGACATAAAAATGATACTCTAAAATAAAGAGAAAACAATTCACTAAGACGAAAATGTTTTGAAGGTGTTTTAATCGCTAAGTTCATGCACGTAAATTTGCGTCCATCTCTTACAAACTTTCATCACTCTTGTCAGATCTTCTGTTGCCACAATGTGGGATAATTATTAACAAAGATGAGGGAAACAGAAAAAAAAATAAAAGAATCTAAATGAAATTGGCTAGACTCTATATCCAAAACACATTAAAAAATGTTTTTCCTAAATTTAAAATCTCCAAAGTCTCTTGTTCGTGCGCATGTGTATTTGCACCAACAAACCTAATCCGATCAAGTTCACAAGGACGGAAAGCGTCACACGAAAGATTTTTCCACTTTGTCATACATCTTTCCTCCAAACTTGTTCTTGATATATAATAAAATTATATATATATATATATATATATATATATATATATATAATATTATAAAGAAGTAATAATCAAAAGAATTAATCAGTAAAGTTAATGTAATTAATGGCGAAATCACTTCACTAACAGATCAATAAAATGTTAACTTACTAACAACTTTCCGAATGACGCGATCCTTATGTTTAAAATTATGAAATGGATTAGATGTTCTGTTACATATATATATATATATATATATATATAGATAGATAGATAGATAGATAGATAGATAGATATCAGCAAACCCACTAGCACGCAGAGGGTTACTAGGTGTGAAAGAATATGAAAAAAACATCTTTAAGGAGCAAGAACAAAAAAGAGAGAAAGAGGGGAATCAAGAAGACCGTAGATAATAATTGACATTGAATTTAAACTTTTGAACATCAAACTTGACTGGAAAGCAAGAAGCCGGAAGAGTCTTCCACAAGAGAGAAGTGTGAGAAAAGAAACTGTTAACATAGGACATACAGTTACATCTAGCCATTTTAACTGTAAAATGGTGAGATCATATGGCCAAACAGGAACTGCACTTAAATTCATAAAGTCTAGGTACTATAGAGGAAAGTTCACCAGAACAAATTCCCTGAAAGTATTTATAGAAATGGCACAGTGAAGTTATATTACTGCGCTGGGAAATTGATTGAAGTTGAAATATCAGGTCAGGGCCAATAACATTGCATATTCTTCAGAAACACCAGACCATATGTGGCATTCTAAGCTTTAGGCGTGGTAGATTTGTAATATATATATATATATATATATATATATATTGTTTGTGCTTGTGTATGTGTGGGTCTTGAAGATTGCTTTCAAGTATGAAATAGTCTGTCACCACTCGATGTTGCCTTCCGATTCCACTCACATATTAATGCACGCTTTATGCTTGCTATTGAGAAGTTTGATATTTATAATTTATTTTATGTGCATTGTTTCAGGATTAAAAAAAAATCTGTTAGCACCATAAATATTTATTATACGATGTATCACCTTCCATGTCGACCCGCTTAATTCACTCGAGAATATACATTACATCATGCAGAAATTAGCTAATAACTATGTATCAGGTGACGAACTTATTGATCTACCCGAGGGTACAAGCTTGATAGAGAATCAATTATAACAAAGAGGATTTATTGTAAGTCCTTCCTCCCAAGTGTGTCCATAAAAGTCCTCTTAAATGGCCAGTCTTCTGAAACAGAGCTGATCAACATTCTGGCTTATAATTTTGCTCTTTCGGCTTTTGATTTACGATTTGACAAGGGACATTCTCAAATACTCATTAGTAAACATTTTTATTTACACTGATGTTCACTCTGTACAAGACCCAAGAGCCACTCGAGGTTACAGAATAAGAGGCACAGATTATAGGGATATGTGAGGAAGAAAACGGTTGGCTATAGACATGAACATTTTAAGATTGTAGTGACCGGGGAATCACCCTCTTCAGAGACGTGGCAAGAAGCTGCTTGTGTGGAACTTACATCTCATCCATGGAATACGAAAGGATTGACGGTAGTTTGCTACAATGTGCGTGATATGGATGGTCTTAGCTAAGGAACTAAGGAATGTGGCTCGTCAGAACATTTTCCATGGAAATAGCGATAGAGCTGTGAGAAGCTTGCGACGAATGGAAGCTGTCTGAATGGAAGATGCTTCTTACTCATAAAAAACGAAGGGAATGGGGGATGATTTATCCCAGTTTACGTGGAATGCCTGGTCTTAGCTGCGAAAGATTTGGATTGGAAATAGCGATAGAATAGTGAAGGCTTCTGATGTTTTGTCTGTAGGAAATGGAATGGAAAATAATTAATCACCCACAAGGGCGCGTAGACGCTTCTGATCTCTATCAAGCCTGGGAAGGGAAAACTGGGACTCTTCAGCACAGATATGGCAGCAGTAGTCCATTTTCGGTCTGACCTGGCTCGTGTAAAGTTAGAGCATGGCAGAAGGAGTCAGATACTCACTGGAGCGTTACAGGGAACCGTCTATTTGCCCAACATCTTTAACGATGGATCGTATGTACGAGTTCCACTTGATTTGTAGGTTGAAAATTTGTCACAACAACATGTAAAATAATAATAAAATAAGCACGCTTTATGCCTAATATTGAGAAATAAGCACTCTTTATGCCTGATATTGAAAACTTTGATATTTATGCAGACGCTTTCTCCAATATATATCATAGTGTACGGTGTAGTAGTACCCTTACTGCATTCAGAACTGCCCGCAATCATTGCAAGATATTTTTAAAAAATGAAAACACCCAATAGGCTCTTAATGCACAGGAAACACCAGTTTATCGTGAAAATTCAGTGTCTGCTCGGTGATGATGTTGGAAGGTCACTGGTTTCGTTTTCAAGACAGGTTCTGATCATACCCCGGTTTATTGAAGGACGTTCAAAAATCAACATATTCAGATCCTTATAATTTATCTCTCAGCTAACCCCGCTCTAACAGCTCAACGGAGAAAAAAATCAATTCTATTTCAGTAACTCTATTTTATCATCGCCGAACGGCTCGGATTGAGGAATCGGAGAGCCGAGTTCGAATTCCAGTCGAATCCATTACATTTCACTTACGTGCTAATACCATTGAGAAAGGTATGAATCCTCTTCTCCCCTACCCCCCAGCTATGGGTCAATAGCAGGACTGACAGGGTTCTATAGTCTTGGATGATGTTATAGTGGAACACACCTATTCTTTAGTTAATAGACTCTCCCACCTATTATAAGTAGGAGTAGTAATAGTAACGAGAAGTTGCTAAGTCGCTCAGTGAGTTGGTCAGTCAGTCGATGCCGGACGACCGTTAGTCGGATACTAAAAGTGTCAGCGACCACCACTAGATTTCTCTGTGTCATTACCTATGATATCAAGTTCCTAACGTTTTGTACGTCGAACCTTTTTTAGGACCGACTTAGTACAAATACAAGCCTCCACTGTGAAACCACTCTACAACACTTGACGACGAGGATTCGAACTCATACGGAGGGAAAAAAAATTCGTTCGCCATATACAACACCTGACGACGAGGTATTCAAAATTCATACGGGGGAAGAAAAACATTCGTACTCCATAACACACTTAGCCACGAGAATTCAAACTGATACGGAGGAAGAAAAAAATTGCGTTCGCCACATTATTTGGTGACGAAATTCGTACTCATACGGAGGAAAAAGAAAAAAAACTTGCTCGTCACAATTTCGGCGACAAAATCTCGGATTCATACTTAAAAAAAAAACTTGGCAAAGTTTTTCGAAAGACAAGACGTCAACTTAGTGACGAAAAAATCAGTCGTATTCTCAACTAAGAAAAGAATTTTTTTTCTCGATAAGACAGTTTTCTCAAATAGGTCACGAATTGCAAATTCGTAGGAACACCCTCTGAAATATTTAAGCATTGTGTAAACTTTTGCGAAGATGGCGGAATGCAAAAATATATTCCAGGATTTTTTTAAATTCCAGTCGGAACAACAGATGACAATATTAGAGCAACAGAAGACATTCCAGATGCAACTACAGGAGGAAACTTTTAATAGACAGATGCAGTTTCAACGAGAAATGGAACAGATGCATAAGGAGTTTCAAAACAAAATTATGGAAATAACTGAGAAGAGGAAAGAGAAAAATCTACAAAATGATTCTTTCCCAGAGAATACAATATGGAATTCAATTGAAATATTCACGTACAGTCCAGATGAAGAGATTACTTTTGAGGAGTATTAAAAAAATATACGGACGTGTATAACGAGGACTGTCATTCGTGGTCTGAAGGAAAGATGGTTAGACTTCTTTTAAGCAAGTTAGGAACTGCTGAGCATAACGAATTGGTAAACTACATTTTACCGAAAAAACTAGCGAGTTGACTTTTACCGAGGCGGTAAATATATTAAGTGAATTATTTAGTAAAAAGACATCTTTGTTTCACAAGAGGTGGAAATGTTTGAATCTGATGAAAGATGACGAACAAGACTATATAACGTACGCAGCCAATGTGAACAAGCATTGTGAAGAATTCAAGCTAGGAGAGTTAAGCGCTGACAATTTTAAGTGCTTAGTGTTTGTTCAGGGGCTGGTATCGGAAAGAGACGCAGAGTTGAGAAAATTAGTACTGTCAAAATTAGAAAACGAACCAAGGATTTCGATACAGAGGTTGGCAGAAGACTGCACAAGATATGTTAGCGTAAAGAAAGATTCGAAAAAGATAGAACAGTCTGGTGTTTCGCATGTAAGGAAAATACGCTACAAAAAAGAAAGTCAGTCTACCAAAAAGAATTCTAAAATTGCGGATTATCAAACAAAAAATGAAATACCAGAGAAAAATAAACAAAAACTCCCGAAGTCATGTTTTGCTTGAGGTGAACTTCACTGGTACAGATATTACAATTTTAGGAATAAAAAATGTTTCAACTGTAAAAGAGTGGGTCATAAAAGCTCGCAATGCAGGTCAAAAATAAAGACAATAAAATAGGAAAATTAAAGTCCAACGAGGTGAACGATGGAATAACCAGAAAATTAAATTCTTTCTGATACAAGGTTGAAAGTTTAAACTCAGAAGCCCCAAAATTACTAAGGAAACTTAAGGAAACATTTCCTACTGTTTTCTCTCCAGGTTTGGGAACGTGTACCAAGATGGAGGCAAAATTCCAGCTAAAAGAAAACGCTCAGGCGGTATTCAAAAAAGAAAAGGAATGTGCTGTTTGGTTCAATTGAACAGATAGATAAAGAATTGGACAGATTAGAGAAAAAAGAATGTATTTAAAAAAAATTGAATGGGTAACACCGACGATATATGTGAAAAACAAGCTCCAGAAAGTAAAGATGAAGCCGACACCGAGAAAAACTGGGGAGCGAGTTACCCGCAGCCAAGGACATGCAGTATTATTAAATGATTTAAGTCAACTAAGTCACCACAGAAAACATAAGCACAAGATCAACAAAAAGGAAACTAGTGGCTGAACAAATTGAACCACAAGAAGAACCTACAGAAAAGGTGACTCCATCCTTAAGAAGCTCAAAGCGGAAGGTTGTTTCGGGTAACACTATGGAGGTATAAAAAAAATAGAAAAGCGGATTGGCAATATGATATACTTGGTGAAAGGCGAAAAATTCACGTGCAGTAAACAGATCAGACGACGTTTTTCAGACGTGATTGACAGCGGTCCCGTGGACAAAACGCCGATGGAGGTGATTTTCAATACGTTTGATCTAACAACGCCTGCAACAATTCTACCTGAGGTACGCCGATCCAGAAGAAAAAAGAAAGGCAACTGATCATTTAAAAGTGGATCAAAAAAAGAAAAACGTAGGAGATACGCTACGATGTTGCTAAAAAAAATGAATTTTTTTTGTTGTTGTTTTTTCTTCATATTTCCTGTAAAAAATGAAAAATAAATAAAGAAAACTGTTTACTCCTACGGAGAAAAGTTTTAGGAAGGGGGATGTTATAGTGGAACACGCCTATTCTTTAGTTAATAGACTCTCCCACCTATTATAAGTAGGAGTAGTAATAGTAACGAGAAGTCGCTAAGTCACTCAGTGAGTTGGTCAGTCAGTCGATGCCGGACGACCGTTAGTCGGATACTAAAAGTATCAGCGACCTCCACTAGATTTCTCTGTGTCATTACCTATGATATCAAGTTCCTAGCGTTTTGTACGTCGAACCTATTTTAGGACCGACTTAGTACAAATACAAGCCTCCACTGTGAAACCACTCTACAACAGATGGCAACTAGTCTACAGCAGGAAGAAATGGCAAATCACTGCGGAAAAAAAAAAAAAAACCCCGTCCGTCATGTGTCGAAAGTTACATGTTCGCCTAAGCGTATATCCCGCATGGTATATGACTGACTGACTGATCTAACCCAAATCTTTCTACCGTCACAATGAACGGAGTCAAATTATTCAAATTTCTTCTGTAATCCATTTGTAAAAAGTAAATTTCACTCAGCATTGTCTGGGAGAGCTGCCACTTTGTAGAACACACTCCCTTGACACTACCATCTTAACATCATCATGTCAAGGGTCATTCGATGTCTATCCTCCTTATCATCATAATCTTCATTTTCTTCCACCTCCTATTCCATTTATATCACGTGGGACATAATAATAATCCTCTACCATGAGTGACTCTTCAGTCTTGTACTGACTGAGATTTAGGATTAAAAAAAATAAAAAAAAACAATTGCCAAAATGTCTGAAAGAGTTTGACAATAAATTAAATGATTATAATTAAATCACAGGCCAATTATATAGGCGTTTGCTCCTGTTAACCATTACATTTCTAAAAAAAACAATTTATTGTATAAGCAACATCATCAACCCAGAAAACATTTAGTATTATAGACATATACATTAATTAACTTTCAAACAATCTGCAGGTTATTTAATCAGACTTTATTTCTTATTACTATGAACGTGATATCCAGTTGCTGCATGTGCCAGCTCAAACACGTGTACCCAGTGGATATAATGTTCATAGTTATATATATATATATATATATATATATATATATATATATATATATACCATGAATGAGTTAATGGAATTAATTTGAAATTTGACATTACTTCTTATTATTCTTAATGGATTAATTTTAAATTCGACATAACTTTTTATTACTATGAACTTTATATCCTGTGGGTACACGTGTCTGTTAAAGCACGTGTACATAGGGGAGATAAATTTTATAGTAATATATACTAGAAATTAATGGTTTATATCTTCATAATCAGACGTTAGTTTTGCATTACTATGAACGTTATATCTAATGACTGCACGTGTTTAAGTAAGTGACCAATCGATGAACCAGGAAAACGTTATTCCTCACTTCTCTTTGCAAACCCGGCAGAAATAGGTTAGACTCTAGTTGGAATATCAAACTACTTCCACAGAACTCATCTGACCTTGAACTTACGGGTTATTACTTATTTCGATTCCTACAAAAGTCTCTTAATGGGAATGACTTCTTTTCTGGCAGCTGCTCTTGATAAGGAGCTCCAACCAGTGGTTAACTGGGGCAGAAATGAATCAATAACTGCTTCTACTGCATGGAAAGTTGGGTCACTGTATCGTGCCAGAAGTTTTTTCGCGCCAGGATCCGTCTTGCTCATTTACAAATCTACCAGTGCATTGAATACTGCTGCCATATCTGGTTGTGTGCTTCTGCTATTCATTTCGAGGTTCTTGAAAAAATCCAAAGAAGAATCTGTAATGTAATCAACCCTACCTGGAATCTCAACTTTAGTCACTTTCTCACGGACGTGGCGTGGCTTCCCTCTGTCTTTTATACAAATATTTTCATGGGTACTGCTCTGACGAGCATTTTTTCCACTGGTCTTCCGAACACTAGATATGTCCCACCCGTTTACTGCTGAAATAGCAAAATGCAACCGCCACTTCTACTCCAACTGTTTCTTTTCTCGCACTTTTCTGTGGCCAGCGATTGAACTCACAACTCTTTCTAAGTGGATAAAGGCGTTGGTTGAAGTGATCCAGTGACTTGACCCAAAGTGTTGTGGCCACAGCAGAGGTGAGTAAAAAAAAATTGGTGAGTTAAGTTACTAAAGAGAAATAACTGAAACTAAGATATAAGGAAGAGGCATGGCACGTGGAACAAGAACAATCTATCCGAGTGGACTAAATAAAGGGTTCGATTCGAAATTCCAACATATATCACCTGAAGAAGGTCGGAGCGTACAACTGCCGAAACGTCGTTAATATGACAATAAAGATGAGGACAACAGTCCGAATAATGTAAATAGTGTAAAAACTGAATAGCCAACCATGGTTCTCGCCAGAATATGCTGCAGCTATTGTTCACCGTAACCACGACTACAATATAGTGATTGTCCAAGTGTAGATTAGATGTGGCACATATTCGAACTCACTACTCAGTCGTAATTGTTCTAGCGAGACAAGATGGTTTAGCCATTACTCCATCTCGAGGTGCCCAACCTCGAATACAATATATATAAGAAGGAACGGTATAGTCATACCCTTGCTGCATTCAGAAGAGCCCGCAATCATTGCAAGATATTTTTTACAAAATGAAAAGTACAACTATGCCCAAGCAGTTCAAGCTAAGGCCCAAAGCAAGAAACCTGGATCCTGTGAGTTCTAGAAAATCTCTAATCAAATTTTCAAGAGAGGCAAAGCTTTAGTGCACACTGTCATAAATAGACCTGAAGTTATCTCCTCTTCAGATAAGGCAAAGTTCTTCGAAACAAACTTTGCCTCTAACTACACGTTACATGACGAGGCCATTCACTTCCATACTTCCCATCTCTCACGACGCATAAAGTTATTAATATCTCTATGACGGCCCAAGAAGTCTCCAGCTTTATCAAAAGTCTTGATCATATGAAGGCTAACATTCCAGATAAAATCCTGGTGGTTGTACAAGAAATCTTAGCGCTGAGTTATCCCTGATCTTGGCAAAATTGTTAAAATGCTGTCTGAAGCAAAAATCATTTCCATTTCCATGGAATGTGTCAAGCGTATGCCGTTTTCAAGAACGCAGTTTGTTGCGTTTCTGTGTCATCTCTGGGAAACTCACACTACCGCATAAAACAGTATCTACAAAAAGGAAAATTTCTTTTTCTTATTTGTTTTATTAGAAGAGAGGGTGCAGACGAAGCAGTTTAAATCCTAAGAGGCAGTGTGGGAAGGAATGACGTCACGGAATGCATGTCGCACGTTAGCTCAGCGTCCCTCCGCGGGTGATCTTAGTCGATCTATCAGTCTGGGTGTGGGAAGCGTATCGACACTTCAAAATTCTTGCCTCCCTCTGTTAAATTCGCGTTGTTTTGGACTTGTATTCATAACCCAAACAAAGGCAATCCATTACTGTCAAAATACCACGCCTACGTGGCACTCCAACCAATCGCTGATCCTCGCATTCTCTAACAAGATGAGCTCTCATCCCTGTCGCAATATCGACCTTTCAACCCGCTTAGTGTCACAAGCAAACTATTTGAAGCTATCATCATCAAGAAGCTTGTTGATCATCCCAATATAGACAACCTCAGAGTGACAAACAATATGGATTTCGCTCTATTCAGTACATTGTGGATATCCTGTCATTGCTCACAGAATTAGTGAGACATTAGACAATGATAATCCATCTGGAATAACCCATCACCCCCATGAGTGACTACACTATAGGTAGTAAGTACCTATAAAGTCAAGACTTGTGAGACTTGCTGGAATCAGTTGATTAGGGCGGAACAATCGACTAGAGTGTTCATCTGTCGAACTCTCTGCCTCAAGCAGAGAGGAACCCAGACGAGGCTTTGCCGAATGGCAAAATTTCGTCCAGGGAGGTAGACAGACCTTGAACCCGTTTATACGGGTTCTATGGGAATATTTTGGGCCGAGCTTACAGGCTCGGAGAACCTACGGTAAACTCGGCCTTGTGCCAGATACATCCCTCGTGGGGTTGATGTTAAATCTATCAGTTGGTTACGACTCCGACTTATTCGAGTACTATTCGACCTTCCAATAGCAGCACTCACTACTGGTTATCAGAGTAACCCTTTACTTATTTATTCACCGTGTTGTTCCAGTGATATTCCTATTAGCACGGAATATAACAGACAATAAATACATCACAACAATGACTGCCTTAGATATAGCGAAGGTATTTGACAAGGTGTGGAATAGAAGTTCGCTACATACGCTGCCCAGCTCTTCAATCATTGAAAGAATTTTATTAATTATCAAGTCCTTCCTAACAGGTAAGTTAATGAACGTCATTGGGCCAGTCACGCGACACCTATGAGATCAACGCAGGTGACCTGCAAGGCTCGCTTCTTGGTCCTATCCTCTTTCTGCTTTATATTAATGATCTGTCCATTTTTAAGGATGCAGGTAAAATGGTCGGTTCCCTGTATTTCCCCAGTAAGTACCTGACCCTTCCTGTTATCCACTACTTTTATAAGAGCCAGATCAGGCCGAAAATAGAGTATTGTTGTCATATTTGGGCTGGAGCTGGCCAGAGATCATTCTCCAGCAGTGATAGAGTTCAAAAGCGTCTCCGAGACCTTGTGGGTGACGAACTATTCTCCACCCTTCAAATTACAAAAGTGACTATAAGTGCTCGTTAAAATCACAAAAATAGGTAACACCTGAAACACCCTTGTTAAATTGTGAATATTCAAAGAATATTCACAAAAGGTAGTTACAATGTTTCGCTAATTCAACGTTGATTACGAGCAAGCATGCTTTCGATATATTTCGAAAAAAAACTTTCATGGAATCCACGCTGCGAGTTTACTTATTAATCTACCGTGACAGATATAGCTATTGTTAAGCATTATTTTTTGGTCATCTTTCACGAATAATAAAATATCTCGTGTCTGATGTCATTCATATCTCTGTCATCTGTTTATCAGATTTTCTTTTTAAAGTTTTTTTTTTGGGGGGGGGGACTCTATCTATACTTTTGATTCACCATCCGCAAGCTTTGTTCGTTTCAATTTGTAATTTGAAGGTCAAACATATCTGCTGGAATGAAGTGTAAACAATGGCAATTCTTTTACAATTTGTCTCGTGAATTGCAAAAAAAATCATTAAACAAAAAGACAGCAGGCTCAAGAGGAGTACAGACAATGATAATCGTGCTATTTTGAGTATCACGATTTCTCTATTTTCATATATACGTCAACAGAAGCGTCTAATACATAGGGATAACGGAATTGCTTATCATATTTTCTTGTGTATAATACAAGAAAAAATCTGAGGCAAAAAAAGCGGGTTCGTATTATCCACAAGTACACAAGAAGACAGAATGCATGGTTATCAGCAAAAGGATGGTTCCAAAATGCAAATTACAAATCGGGAATACTAAAATCAAACAAGTACAATAATTTAAATATCTGGGAAGTGTTCTAACAGAGGATGGAATGTGCTACACTGAAATCTGAAGACGTATTGGAATGGCCAAAAATGCATTCCAAAAGAGCTACGCTTAAGAGACAGAAAACTTCATTAGAAACAAAGAAAAGTGTACTAAACTGTTACGTGATATCTATCCTCCTATATATATATATATATATATATATATATATATATATATAAGCGAATGCTGAGCAATCTCCTCAAAGATGAAGAAGAGATTTGAAGCAACAGAAATATGGTTCTACACAAAGATGCCGAGAATAACGTGGACCGAACTTGTGAGCAACAACGAGGTTTTGGAGAAAATAAAAACAAAAAGGAAAAGGGAAACTTATACTTAACACCAGGAAGAGGCAAATGAAATTTCTGCAGCACGTAATGAGGAAGGAGGGCTTGGAAAATCTGATACTCACAGGATTGAGGGAAAGAGAGACAGAGGAAAGTAGCTAGTCACATACTTGATGAGTTTGAGTAAATCGATAGTAGAATGGGTTCAGGAGAAATAACAAAAAGACAAAACTACTACTAGGAACAAAGCTACAAAGAACAGGAAGATCTGAAGGGCCATGACCAACTACGTCCTGAAGGGACACGGCACTTAAAAAGAAGTTTGTAAATGAATATATTTGTAGGTAAAACATCTAGATTGAAGCCTAACACTGTAGAAAGATTTCCAATCAACCTAAACCTGAAAATAGTTTCTGCAGTAAAGAAATATGAGAGAATCAATGAATTCCAATTTTTATTTCGGTAAATAAAGTAATAAATATATAATGTCACATTTGAATCAATATCGTTTTTTTTTAATTCCTGGTGAAGAGGAAGATGATGCAGAATATTTGCCTTTGAGAAGGAAAAATATTGTTGAAATACTTGAAAGCTCCTATTAATATCACCGATTCAAAAATTTATTACAATATGTTTTTTTTATGCGGAAATATTTTTCTTAGACTTCAAATGTACATTAAGAATTCTTTGAACAAAATTCGGTAAAAGTAAACTTATTTTCGAATTTCCGGTTTTAAAAAAAATAATACCACCACCACCTCCTCTCAATCCCATCCTCTTAAACCTGTAGACTTTCACCTTCTTCTCAACGCCGTCATTTTCATCGGATCTTTAATTCTACCACTCCCTTCTTAGACCCCTCCCGTAACGTGATAACTATAAAACTCATTTCACAGACAAGTTCGCAACTGTAACTAAATCGACCCTCATTGGCATGCCACTAACACAAAGATGGGTGAATTAGCCATCTTCGTATAGTAACAATTGTGATCAACACTTTCCTACTTTGTGTTTAGTTATCCATTGTGCTGAGTCCTTTTACAACATTGCTGATTAAAATTTCTCCTTTTATGAGTATTATAACTTCAGCACGTAGCCGATCATGGCCCTCCACATCTTTCTGTCCCTTGTAGCTCTTAATAAGTTTTGTCTTTTTTTGTTATTTCTCCCAAACCCAGTTCAACCATCAAGCCCATCAAGTGTGTTACGAGCTGCTTGTCGGAGTTACCTCCTCCTTGGCTCCTTAAACCGGAAGAGAACAGGTCATTTCGACTCTGACCTTTCGGTTGTGCTCCCTACACGCTGTTAATTACGTAAGAGAGACTAGCAAGTTACCTTTTCAGTTTAGGTATATTACGAACCTAGTCATAATATACTTCTAGGCATTTTTAGGCATTGGTTTTCTTTTTTAGATAGACTTTACTGTGTTAGCTTACCAATTCTCTTGCTAGTCTCCCTTGGTTTTATCTTGTGGTAAGGGAGAAATGACCTGTTCTCATCCGGTTTAAGGAGCCAAGGAGGAGCTAACTCCGACATGCTTTCTTCTGTCCCTCTTATCTTAACTCCTGTGAATATCAGATTTCCAAGCCCTCATTACGTGCCCTAGAAATTCCATCTGCCTCTTCCTGACGTTAAATATGTTTCCTTTTTGTTTTTATTTTCTCCAAAACCTCGTTGCTTCTCACAAGTTCGGTACATAGTATCTTGCTTTAATTCCAATTCCAGATCATAGTTTCTGTTTTGGAAATGTTTATCTTGAGTTCTATTTCTGAGAACAGTTTGTAAAGGATGTTGTTTTCTGTTCATGATCATTCTTATCCCAACTATGAATACCTATGTCATCAGCATAGTCCCCCTTATCATCAGTACTTTGGCCTCAGGAGAAAAAGCAGGATCGTTGTCTTATATTAGTTGATTTGTTTGGGGTGTGATATGGAATGCTTAAATGATCAGTGCCTTTCTTTTTACATCTAAATGCGAAGGGCATAGTCTAGGAAAATTCCTCCTTGTAATCCTGATGAGTATTTTCCTATCTATATTTTCCTATTCTCTTTGTTTATTTCTTTTATCATTTCAACTCAGGATTATCTTCCTTTAGGTGTATTCTTTCCTTCTATCTATTCTTGGAATGGTCTCGCGTTCCTCGGCTAATGAAGATATGATATGTTGTTGTCTACTATGTTGTTGTGATTTACTTCACTCTATTTTATTACTGTATTCTAGATTTACCCTTTCATTTGAAGGGCTTGGGTATTATATGGTCTTTTCATGGTTTATGCGGACAGAAGGGAGCCGTTTTGTTGGCTGGTATTATCAGTTTAGTTATCTGATTCAAAGTAGACTCTAACATCTGTCACAAAGTGCCTAATCCAAGACTCTCAGATGCTAAAGTTAATCATTTTTTTGTTACATTATGTGGGATATGTCATTTGATTCATAAAATGGAGTATCTTTTTGAGTAACAAAAAAGGTGACTAACTATACCTTTCCTTACCAGTAGCATATTTTTCGACCGCGGCCTAGTGTGTCACCGAAGAATATGTCGCTTGGTAACCCGCGAGACGGATTATATTCAGTTGTATTTTCCTTCTCTTAGATCTATCTCTTTATGTGCTGTGCCCCGTCTGGACGTCCTGTCCCTTGCACCCCTAATATAATTTATGTCTTACGGGGTGGAATGCTTTTAAAAAAATTCTAAATCCTCCATCAGCTTTCTCAAGTTCGTCAAGTATGTCATGCGATGTTTTCCTCAGTTCTTCTTGGCGTCAACTTGTCCTGTGAGCAACATATTTTCTAAGCCTTCTTTCCTCTTTATGTACCCCAATTGTTTCTTCCTGGTGTTAATTATGAGTTTCCGTTTTGTTTCCAAGGTCGTTGCTCCTATGTTTAGTCCATGGTATCCTCAACATCCTTCTTCATCTCTGACGAAATTATCCAACATTCACTGTTATACATTAGGATAGATATTACATAACAGTTTAGCACTCTTTGTTTCTAACGAAGTTTTTCTATCTCTTAATACTCTGCTTAGCTTTTAGAAGGCGTCTTCGGATTTCAGTGTCGCATTTTTCGTCCTCTATTAGAACGCTTCCCAGATAGTTTAAATTGTTGTGCTTGATTGATTTTGGTATCATCGATTTGTAATTTGCATTTTGGGCTCATCCTTTTGCTAATAAATATGCATTTTATCTTCTTGCAATTTATGTTTAGTCCTTTCTTCTCGATTTTCTTCCATACCTTCTGCAGGAGCATTTATAATTTTCTTTCCGTGGCTGCTATTAATACTGTCATCTGCATTTCTTATGTTACTAAGATCGTGACCGCCAATATGACCATTAATATGGCTAATGAGCTCTATCTATCTATTTTCTTTTATATAAGATGTTTCCTTCTGTTCGATGAAGTACCTTAACCACGACTGAGGTATTCATCTCACACATAACAAGTTAAATCTTATGCGAATTTCAGTACATAGAGTTTTAACTAGTGGAGTTTCACACATTCTTATCTCTGCAAAAATGAAACATCCAAATTAATTCAAAAGTAAAAAGAATATTCTTTAAAGTGCTTCATAGGAAAAAAAAACAATTTTTTAATTATTCAAACAAAGCTCTTACCCTGAGTATACACGAGTTAATAGTAATATTAAAAGAAATATTAAATCACAATTACATTGTTTAACAGAAAACCCCAAATTTAAAAATACAGTTTAAAAAATATACTTTCCCCTTTCTCTGATGAACTGAGGAAAAGTGGGTCGAAAATGCAAAATAACAAACATAGATGAACGATTCGTTTCAACCTAGCTTGAGAACGAGGCTGAGTTACTGGCCGTGGCTCTTTTTTCTTACAATGATGATCACCCTGTACAAGGCTCATATGCCACTCGAGGTAGAGGTTTACAGAGTAAGAGGCACAGTTTATGGGGATATATAAGATAACGTTTAACCCTTGACTTGAACATATTAAGATTGTAGTGTTCTGAGTATCAGCCTCTTGGGAATCAGTTAGACAAATCAACGGTACGAAGGGAGAAGCTGCTCGAGTGGAACTTACATTGCACCAATGGAATACAAAGGAAATGCGTTAGTTAGATCCAGTGACAGGACCCAAAAGTGTGAGTTCAATACCTGGTTAAGGCAGTGGAGAACTTTCAAAGGGAAATTAACAGGAGATAACCGATAACTGACATCCATTAAAACATGGCACGTGGAACTAGAACAGTCTACCCCAGTGGGCGAAATAAAGGGTTCAGTTCGACATTCCAACCACCTGCCGAAACGTTGTAATAAATATGGCAACAAAAATGAGGACAACAGTCCGAATAATGTAAATAATTGCGTGTTCAAGTAATATCGATTCATGCTATACGATACTATCTCAGAAATCTAATTCAATATTAAACACTATATTAAAACATATGCGAATATAGGGAACAAGGAGAACAATCATTTATCCTCACTCCTGCTGATATTATTCAGATACCCATAATTTCTGTTTACACATGCACGCTTACATACATTATTGGGTTATTTTAAGATTATCTATAGGTATTTATTGATTGATTTGTTTTCATTTATAACCCTTTGTGTGTTATATAAAACCAGAAAATATTTAGTCATACAAGTCTTACTAACCAACCCATAGCTTGGGGAGAAGGGGTAGATACATACTTTGTTCTTCTTTGGTGAGCACTGGTAGCGGAGCGGCCATGTTTACACTATAACGGCAACAAGAAAACTAGCGCGATTAAGCTCAAATTCGATCACGTGCCCACAATAGTACCAACTATAAGCACGCCTGAGCAGAAGAGTTGACATTCCCAGGACACTTTTGATTCGATTTCAGGCTGTCCTTGTGAATTTTCCACTCAAGATGAATTCTGGGGTCACCACTTCGAACCTGAATCAAAGATTCAAAGCAAACAGTGGAAACGCCCTGGTTCCCTTCCGAAGAAGTTCAAGCAGGCAGCGTCTGTTTTTTTTGGGGGGGGGGTCCAGAAGGTGTAATCATGATAAACTACCTGGAAATAGAGAAAAAAAACTCTTTAATGGACAGTAATGTGCATCAGAATTAAAACAACTGAAGGAAGCAATCAAGTCGAAAGGCAGAGGGAAGCCGCGGGCAGGTGTGCACTTGCTCCAGGATAAAGCACCCGTTCACACTGCTCAGTTTTAAGTAGCTGTGATTTTGAATTGCTAACCCATCCCTTTTACTCACCAGATTTAGAGCCATCTGACTTCTTCCGGTTTCCTAAACTCAAATCCCACCTGCGTGGTCGCCATGTTGGAAACAATGATGAGATCGTATGTGCTGTGGAAGAGTTTTGATGGGACCAGAACGCCACTTTCTTCCGTGATGGGATTGCAATGCTTAAGCGTCCTTGGAGCAAGGGCAATGATGTCAAAGGGGACTATATTGAAAACTAATGAAAAATTGTCTTGTTTCTTCAACTTCTGGGTGAAGTTTAGGACGTTTTGAGCGACCATCGTACATCCAACGACAATTTTTCTTTTAAGATCGACGTTTTGCCTGAGATTCAAAGTGCATAGTGATACCTCATTCGGAATGTCGCTCAGGACACGTACCATACCTACCATAGCATCATGCCAGAGAAGGTGTGAAACGGAATGCAAGGGGAAATAAAGTGAATTCGAACTCTTTTCGCCGAATCCGTTTTCCATGTCGGTAACCGCGCAAAGGAGTGTCTGTATTTTACTAATATTACATTGTTCTTAAAGTATTCATCTAAATGCTTAGGAAGTCGGGTCATTTTTTCAGCTTTTCTATGCTGTTTCTGAGTATGTACTTCTGAATATACGTGGCTCTATTTGAGCAGCTTACATCAACCAGCATTGATAACACATACTGTCAGACTTATTGAGTTTTGTAAATGTTTGTGCTTGCATCAATTTTCTGTTGCAAAAACCTCAGAATTACTAACACTAAATGAACATTGCAGCAGTCGTCGAATGCTAAATTCTTACGTTTCGATTGGTTGAATTCTCACAGAAATACGCCAGAAAAATAACATTGTCCGTGGCATTATTATCAACGAATCTATGAAAAGGGAAAATAATCTACACTGACGTTCCAAAAGTCATGACACAGCAGTAAGTAAAGTTAATGGTAGGTGGTCATGTAAATGCCAAGAACTAAATTCACATCTCGTTAAGCTATTTTCGGTGGGCTGGTCATGTTACAAGAATGAGTGACGACAGAATACCTAAGGTCCTCATGTATAGCCAGCTTGACAGTAGAAAAACGACTGTGCGACGGCCGTGGCTCAGGTATAAAGACAATAAAAGAGTAACCTCTGAGCTGTCAATGTGCCTCCTGCTAACTTCGAGCGACTAGCACTGGATAGAAATAACTGGAGATATTTGTGCCAGAGTAATATCAGAAATTTTGAAATCAGTCGTATTGACCGTAGCTAAGAGAGACGAAAGACAAGAGCGAAAAGCGTCAGCAAATATTCCTGTTGCAATGTCTCGAAATCCTCGCTGTTGCCCAAAATGTGGACTTGTATGCAGGTCACTAGAGGGACTGAAGTGTTACATACGGCACAAATATAAAAATTGATTGAGGTTGTCGGATCCTCATAAGTCGAAATTGACGGGAGAGTCTATCGTATATATATATATATATATATATATAAAGAGAGAAAAATAATTTAGAGAAGTTTATCACTTAGCTGACTGATGTTGGTTCAGTCAAGCCTACTACGTAGTTTTGTAAGCACAGCAAGATAATAGGTTCACTCTTCAGGGATTGCTTTCTTCTTGTCGTGCTCACGAAACTACGTAGTAAGCATGACTGAACCAACACCACTCAGCTAAGTGACAAACTTCTCCAAATTAATTCTATTAACGCTGTATCCTAACTTTTGATATTGAGCATTTTTATGACAAAAACCTGCTTGTCCAAAAGGCTTTTCCACCCGGAAAAAGAACTAGTAATTCTGGCACTTAACAACATATATATATATATATATATATATATATATATATATAGAGAGAGAGAGAGAGAGAGAGAGAGAGAGAGAGAGAGAGAATCCAGAGAGAAAAAGAGTGAGAAAGAGAAAAAGATCTGTCTCTTTTCATACCTTGTAAACCTTAGGAGGGTTGTAGAATAGATCAGCCAAACCTTAGTGTCCAGTCATCCAAACAACTGTTGGAATGATAATTACTGTTCTTAAAATTACAGACCATATCACGAAGAGATATTTTTCTATACTTACCCACTTCCGTTATTTGCTTTATCAGACATCTTGTTCTATAAGTCTGCCTGTTTACTGTCTACTAAGATTATTTCAGGCCATTTAATGTGAGATATTATCTCATGAACAATATTTATGCCTCAGGACAAACATATTACTCCATAATGACCTACTATACATGCCCCTTGTTATTATTATATATTTTAATTTTCTTTTTCCCTAATCTTTTTAGGATTATTCAAGAAATGCTCATTTTGACTTTCCTTAATTTCAGAGGTCAAATTATGACATGACCTTTTCTCTTTACCAGTTCAGCTATATATATATATATATATATATATATATATATATATATATATATATATATATATATATATATATACCATGTTCTTTTTTAACTAAAATGTTACTGATCCGTCGAGGATCTAGCATATTTCACTGAGAGTGATGAACGGTTATGTAATAGAAGTCCTTCTATATGACAGTGAATGCTGGACAATCTCATCGTAGATGAAGAAGAGACTTGAAGCAACAGAGGATACCATGGACTGAACAGGCGAGCAACTACGATGTTTTAGAGAAAATGAAAACAAAAAGGAAACATATACTTAACATCAGAAAGAGACAGTCGAGATTTCTTGGGAAAATAATGAGGAAAGAGTATTTGGAAAACTTGATACTTACAGGGCATATTGAAGGCAAGAGAGACATAAGAAAACAACGTACAATCTACCTAGCAAACGTGAGTAAATGGATGGCTGAGCAAGATTTAAGTGATAGCAAAACACAAAATTTATTAAGAGTTGCAAAGAAGGGGAAATTTTGGAGAGCCATGATCGCCAACGTCCTGAAGAGAAAAGACACATAGAAGAAGAAGAAGTTTGGTAACGTAACCAAATAAACTATAATTTCACATTTGTCGCCAAACACCCACTCCTTGGTGCTCACCGGAGTAACATGCTAAAGTTGGTAATATTTAAAACTAAGGTTTTTACACAGACATCCCAGATGAGAAGTGGTATTATTCAATGATCTTCTGAAATCGTTTTTAACTCCTTTGTCATTTTTTATTGTATTATTTAGGTCGCTGTACTTTTTGACATTCGTCAAAAACTAGAGAGCTAAATTTCTATGTAATACCAATCCTTTAATATGCCAGTGAATGCCAGCCAATTTCCTTATAGATGAAGAGAATATTTGAGGAAACAGAAACAAACAAAAAAAGAGTGCTGAATGGCTATGTAATATTAATCCTCCATCTTGGCAGTGATTACTGGACAATTTCCTCACAGATGAAAAGAGACGTGAGCCAAAAGAAATGTAGTTCTATAAAAGGATGAGGAAAATGCTATGGACTGAACGAGGAAGTTTTTAAGGAAAGTAAAGAACAAAAGCAGACTTATACTTAAAATAAAAGATGGACAGTTGAAAGCCATAATGTGGAAAGAGGCAAAGATTGTGGTGAAGAGCTTTGCCTTATCTGAGGAGGATGGGATGACCTCGGGGATATTTATAATAGTAGGCGCTAACTCCTTGCCTCTATACAGAATTTAATAGATCTAGACTCCTGAGATCTAAGTTTTTTACTTTCGACTTTGGTCTGGATCGCTTGTGCATAACTACATTTTGCATTTTCGAGAACTCTCTTGCAATGATTGTGGGCAGTTTTAAATGCAGCAAGTGTCCTACTGCACCATTTCCGGAGATAAATATTGTAATAGTGATTACATGAGGAAAATGAACGGAACGAGGAAGTTTTAAGGAAAGTAAAGAACAAAAGCAGACTTATACTTAAAATAAAAGATGGACAGTTGAAAGCCCTAATCCGGAAAGAAATCTTGGAAAATTTAATACTCACAGGACATATTGAATGTAAGACATGCTGAAAGAAATAGCGAATAATGTAGTTAAAAACTCTGCGTAAATATATTGCCAAACAAGGAACGGGAGAGGTAATTTTTCTCCCCCAGCTATGGATTAATTAGTAAGACGTGTATCACTAAACCATTATTAGCTCAAAAAGTCTTACAATCTAAAAATATTTTATGTCTTTAAATAACCTGCAATTGATTTATAAGTCGTAGAAAACGAATCAATCTCCCAGTTAATGCCTACTAATGTACATTAGTTAAGCTAGTGCCTATTAACATACTTTTTATAGCTGGAAACATTTGGGCACCTCGAGGCGGTGTAATGGTTAGCGAGCTTGTCACGCTAGAACAATTTACGACTGGGTAGTGATTTCGATCCTCACTGGATGCCCCATACTTTTCAGCCTTGTGCCACATCCAAGCTACGCTTGAAAGTCACTATACTTCAAAACAGTAATATGGAGAGAAAAAAGTAAAAATAAAGTCAACCAATTGCGCGCGTTTAAGTTGTCTTTTTTTCGTATGACAATTCAATATTTGACAGATATGCTTATTTCTTAAGTCTTTTTTTACTCACCTAAAAAAATGTAAAATTTTAATAGTCCATCTTGTGTAGATTTCAGCGCGGTATATTGTTCTAACGAGACAAGTAAATGATGTTCTTGATATTTTTACTCACTTTTGTTTATTAGATATTTAATTGTGTCACTTGGCGTCATCCATATCTTGTCTAGACTTTTCGGCTAACATGATGAATATCTGTGAGTGTTCTTTAATTTAAAATTATGAAACAACGACATTTTTGCACTTGTATAAAAATATTTGTTACAAAATAAAATCCTTGCATTTGCCTTGATAAAGTCCCTCAAGTGACGAAACGCGTCAGCTAAGATAACTTTTCCTTTTGTCTTTTTTTCATATTGTCCTTTTACATATACTTTATATGAAATTTTACCGAGCTGGCAAGACCGAGTTGTCGTCAACAATTGTAGCACTGGTTCGATCACGGTGAAGTTACGTCACAAAGAAAAAATTAAAAAAAATATTCTTGTAGACGAAATAAAGAAAAGATTTTTTTTCAGGGTTTATTTCTATGTGGTTTATATCGTTATTTGTACAGAAATATTAACCCCTCCCACTTTGAATTTTATCGTGACACTTTGATAATTTTGCTATGTCTGGAACAAGGCTTATGTCGGAGGTTCTCACTGGCTGCAAGTCACGTGAGATCCAACAGTGTAGTCCTCGTGCGTAGCCTGCACGCCAGAACTGGCTTTGTCGCTTCAGTATTCTTCTTATATTGACTTTTACCCAAAACTGGCATGGAAGTCGGCGTGGTTAGGAGACCCGGTGTTTCCCCTATCTTACAACAAGATCCCCTTTGTTGTCTGGCTCTGAAAAATTAATTATATCTCCAATTTTGGAGAGATTCCTTTCCCTATATGTGATTGAGCGCCTTAAAAGTAACACTCGTGGTTAGTCCTGGTCTATGGCAACCAAATTTAACCCTTCTCGCCGGTCAGTTACTGGTCACTGGCCGTTGGAATTGGTCGTTCCGATCTCTGCCCCGCTCCATCCCACATTGTGTTGAAGGATCACAGAGCTGGTAAAAATCAAATTGTCGTCAGCAATTGTAGCGTTTCTTTGGCAGCAAGTCACGTGGGATTTGGCAGAGTAGTCCTTTCTCGTCGTCTGCACTCTGGAACTCGTATTCATCTGGTCGCTTCAGTGGTTTGCTTATATTGACCTTTGTCCAGAACTGGCATGGGGTCCCCGTGGTTAGGGGACGCGGTGTTTCCCCTATATTTCAGCAAGCGCCCTTTGCTGTCTGGTTTTCGAAAATTAATTATATCTCCAAATTTAGGGAGATCACTTTTCCGATGGGCATTCTTTAACACTTTTCGTCTTGTTCCAAGTTATATTTTAATTTAACCCTTTTTTTTTTCTGTGTGCCAGGGTCACAACGTAAGCTAACTTAATATTGTTTTAATTTAAATTGTTTTAATTACCCAAACATTCTTATAGGATAAAGTTCAATCTTTCTTCTTTAAAATAACACCAACGTTAATACATGAAATTTGAATTTAAATAATTTAATTTAATTTAAAATTAGGCATTGCAGTGATTTTTTTAAATGTCCTTTAACAAAATTTAATTTCTTTAATGAAATAATATACATTATTATCAAGAGTTGTTTTTTTTTTACATAACTTTAAAAATAATTTTGAACATTTAAAATTAAATCTTAAGGCAATGAAATTGATGAAAACTTATCTTTTAATCACAAAAATCACAGTTGCATAAACAAGTCAAAAACATTCTGCGTAATGGTCATATGACTGAATCCGGGTCTTAAGAAAAGGACAAGAATACTCTCTATGGGTTTAAAAAAAATTAAAATGAGTATAAAAACGAACTTTTGATGTGACACAGAAGTCGTCAGATGTTCCGAATATAATCTTCAGAACCGACTAATACAAAGTTTTCGTTTAAATCTGTCCCAACTATAGGCCCTTTGAATAGGCAAATGTTTGATTTCAGCTGCACGCAATAAAAACATCATCACTTCAGTAGAGAGTGTTTGCTGGCTTAATACGGCTGGAAAGCAAGCAAAAGCTTTTCCATGACTTTCTCTCTGTGACAACCCCCACAATTTATTATTCTGTCTCTCTTTTTCATGCAACCAGCTTGAAAGGAATAATAAAACAGGGAAGGCTAAAGCCATGGCTTTTCTAACGCAAGCAAAAGAATTTCTGTTTTTCAGTGACTGTTTCTCTTTCACCCACTCACTCTTATGTTCTGTCTCACATGCTCCCTACTTTTGCTTTTACTTGCATCTTTTCTCGATAAACAACAAGCGTTTTCTTTACTTCCTGGATAAAATGTAAGACAAACAGTGCATGTGCTGTATACATGGACACTTCGCCTTGATGCCGCTCTCTCGTGTATATATATATATATATATATATGCGGACATTTTTAGTATGTTAAATAAACAGCAATATCTTAGCGAACAATGTATATATTTAATTCAATTTGAACAAACATCCTTCATGATACTTCTTTATCTAATTATTCTATTCAATGACTGCTTCTATTCGGGATCGAAACCGTCCACAAGCTGCAATTAAGTGGTCCCTGTTCAGTTTGGACATCACCTGGACAATGGTGGCCTTCAGTACAGGATGTCGATTAGTCTCCTTTCAACAACGCTCCACACGTAATAGTCCATAGGATTTGAATCTGGCGAGTTAGGGAGCCACAGGTTGGGGGTCACATGATCGTAAAATTCTCTGATAACCAATCCTGGCTCACAATGTCTTTATGAGAAGGTGCAGAGTCTTGTTGAAAGACATATGGCCTTCCATTGCATACTTTATTTATCCAGGGCTTTCACCCGTTTTAAGAACATTAACCCTTGTGGGAAAATATAAGGCGGCATGACATAACCTTTAGTGCTCACAACACCTAAAACCATCACTGTAGCCGAATATTTGGTGTGCCTCACCCTGGGTACTTCAGAAGGAGATGCACATAGCGACCTGTCATTCCGTCTGTTTGTTTTCTGATCTTGGTCAAAGTTTTTTTCGTCAGAGAAAAACCAAAGCATGCCATGTTCTTCAGCAACCGTTTTCAACGCATGAGACGCTTTTCCTGTGTCTTCGCCGATATGAATTGACCTTTCCTCATTACATATGACTTATATCGAATGTCCTGATGTATCACGATTCTAATGGTCCACTCTGATACCTGGAGTTCTTTGGCGATGAACCTCATTGATTTTCCGGGGATCTCATCGATGATGTTTTGAACATTCCGTATAAATTCTGGTGTTCTCACGGTATCAGAGCGCTGTGAATGTTTTTTTTTTCTTTTTGCTACAGGGGAAACATTGCCATCACATCCCTCTAGCTCCAACCGAACCTTATGAAGAAAGGATCTGGCAACATGTAAAAAGTTACTGATTTTTAAATCACTATGTTTTGCAGCTAAAGCAACAATGACTGCATGTCTTTTTATTTCTTGGATTAACATCTTCCTCTGACTGGGTTACATGAAATAAAAAAAATAATATTATAAATGATTTGAGTGTGTAGTGAACTTAAAACAATATGTCCTCAAATAGCTCTCGCACCCTATATATATATATATATATATATATATATATATATATATATATATATATATATATATATATTGGCTTTCAGGTACTATTATTTTACTGTTAAATTGCTAAATGCTACCGCCGCCTTTACTCCAACAGTTTCTTTTCTTGCACCTCTTACCTGTGTAACTCTTTTCTGTTTCCCTGCTTCCCTGATAACTACAATCTCCCCAAATTTAAATACAAAATAAATCTCCATCTTCTGTCTTCTTGAATCCCGTCCATATTTTTTCCTCTCCTCAATATTCCACATACTTCTTTCTCTTTCACTTTAACTCCCTGTAACCCCCTGTATGCTAGTCGCATTCTAGCCTTGCTTGGGTTGAAATCATATAATACACACACACACATATATATATATATATATATATATATATATGTGTGTGTGTGTGTGTGTGTGTGTGTTCCTTTAATTTTCTCTGCTTCTTTTTTAATCATCCCCACCCCGAGTAAGGTGGAAGTGCCACTAGCACGCAGGGGCTGGGGGTTACAGAGAGTGAAAGTGAGAGAAAAGACTGGGTATAGAGGGGTGTTGAGGAAAGGATAATAGATGAACAGGGGTCAAGAAGACAGAAGATGGTGATTGACGTCGCATCTAAATTTTTGAAGATTGTAATTTTCAAGGGAACAAATAAACGGAACGGAATTCCACAGGCGGGAAGTGCGAGAAACGAAACTGTTGAAGTAAGAGCGGCGGTTACATTTCACTATTTCAACAATAAAATGATGGGACAGTGTGCCAATCTTGTAGCACTCTTAAATTCATGTAGTTGTGACACCAGGGAAAAAAGCTCGTCAGAGCAGTTGCCATGAAAATATTTATAGAAAAGACAGAGTGAAGACTGCGAGAAAGGGACTGAAGTCGAGATTATAAGTTAGGATCGATTATATTGCAGATCCTTCTTTGAATTTTGTCAAGAACATTGATATGAACTGCAAGGGCACCAGTCCAGATGTGGCAACAGTTTTCAATGCACGGATGAATGATAGATTTATAAATGTGCAAGATGGAGTCTGACAAGAAAAACCTTCTGGCACGACACAGTGACCCAGCTTTCCTAGCAGTAGATGCAGCTATTGATTTAATGTAGTTGTTCCACTTGAAGTCATTTGAAAACGTAAGGCCAAGAAGTCGCAATGAGATGCTCTTCTGGAGTCGTGTATCAAGTTGATGGCGTGCAGGGAAGCTTCTCTGGTTAAATGAGAGCAGTTTAGTTTTAGAGGCATTAAAATTTACAAACTATTTCCAGTCCCAGTTAACCACTGACTGGAGGTTACTTTCAAAAGCAGCGGTATGGTTAAGTTTTGTCTGACGGATTTGCTTTTAGGACAGGAGTAAATGGTAGTTTCATCTGCATAAATGCCTACTTGGGAACTGATGACATCAGGAAGATCATTAATGAATATCAAAAACCCGGTATAGAGCATTTTTGCGTTTGTGTGAAAAGACCTGGAAAAGAGCCCGTTCAGGACGACCTTCATTTCACGATTTGATAGGAATGATTGGATTAAATCCTACGAGGCTGGCATCCCGCTCTCACCCTTTCACCGTCGAAATTATTAAATGTAGCCGTCTCTTCTATTCCAATAGCTTCATATCTCGCACTCCTCGACCGTGGAACTCCCTTCCCTATTCAAGTTTACCTGGGAGCTATAATCTCCAACTATTCAAATGTAATGTCAATTGACATCTCCAGTTGCCTTGATCTATCCACTATCCTTCTCCTCATCCTTTCCTCTATCATTCCTTTCTGATCTTGCTCCAAATTTTCTGTAACCCCTTGCGTCCTAGTGGCTTCCCGCCTTGCTTGGGGTGAAACGCTTAAAAAAAATCAATCAATCGTCTTGTAATAACGTAGTCCTGAAAAAGACCATCTTGCCAAACCTGTCAAACGCCTTTGAAATATCTAGAGACACAGCATGGCCATTATTATCAAGAGCTTGATATACATATTCAATGATGGCCGTAAGAACATCAGCGTCAGTAGGTCGTGAGAGGTAAGATGCTTAACCACTTCAGCATTGATTAAAGCCTCGAATAATTTGTCGAAAAGCGATAGGAAACTAACAGGGTGATAGTTGGAGGTGTCAGAAAGTTCTCCAGACTTCTTAAACAGTGACTACACAGGAAAACTTTAAACAAGCTGGAATGCAAGGAGGCAATACTTGTAAAGTTTGAAGAGATATGGGACCAGTTCGGGAGCACATTTCTTTAGGGCGTCGGCTGGTAACCCATCACCTTTGCTTGTCTTATAGGAGTCTAATTTAGAAATGATATCCGAAACCAGTGACAGGGTTATGCGCATATCACTCAGTATAGCCTCTGTTCTAGGGTTGGGGGGGGGAATCAGGAGTGGGCATTCCAGATGAGTCGAGTGCTGAGTTGGAAGAGAATTTCCGAGAAAAACATTCAACCTCATCTGCAGTAGGCTTCAGGACTTTGAATTGATTGTATAGGGAGTGGATTGAGGACTTGCTGTTGTTCAGCACACTCTTGCAGAACTTCTAGGTTTGTTTCTTATTATTTGGACTTAATCCCAGAGGAGGTAGCAGGTTTCCTTTCCAAGATAGGATCTGCTGCACAAGAAAGGGGGAAACCATGAGTAATCTAAGTAATGGGTTTGTGTAACTGGCTGATAGGACGGGGATTGGCAGGGACCTCTTCTCCTGTTAGGATTTACTCTGCAATAAGTTTCCACCTCATCTTTGGTATTCTTTGGTTCTTCGATTCACACTTCCATGCATTTGTTCATTTTTTGCTTCTATTTTTTTTCCACCGCGAACCTAAAAATAATGAGATCAATAGTCTGAACAACTCTTGGAATATCGGTCGAAGTACTAGTTACAGGAATTCTTGTTTTGCTGACTAAGGATATTCGAAATTAGTTTAAAATTGCAGACTTCTATTTCAACTGTGACTCTTAGTACGGAACCCACATTTGGCAACTGCTATTGTAGATCAATGCAAACAAGTAAAAATCGATATCGCATTCAATACATCTTGCCTAATTTTAGTAATCAAGCGGAAAAAAATAAATAGATGATACTTTTTTGTAATTTAGTCGTCGGAATTTTTTGGTTAGAATCAGACGTTAATCTTCACGAATAAAACATTTCGGAATAATTGATATGGCTGCAGTTTCTCGTTTGTTTCCCCCGTAAAGTGTCAAATATCTCTCTTTAAATCTGTAAAAAAAAAAAACAAATAAAAACCCGACTACTTACAGAATTCCCCTATAAATAAGATTTAATGCAATTTAAGAATTCATTACATAATAAAAGATAGATTGGCCAATCATCCGATTCACAATCCTCCCCGGTCTTTTGAACAGGAGTAGAGGTTTATCCCTTTTTGAGGACTGGGATTCCAGTTCCTTCAAAAGTATATGCGTTGAATTAATCAATATATATATATATATATATTTAAGAAAAACAGAGCACCTTAAGGTTCCATTATAATAATTTATTTCACCAGAGCCCTTTTAAAGGACGCTGGATCATCAGATAACACTTCCAATATATATATATATATATATATATATATATATATATATATATATATATATATATTACATGATGATATTACATTCGAATAACGTAACCGCTACATGAATGCATCTCATAAGCCTGATATTTGATTCGTTTTCATTTCATTTGCTAATGTATATATATATATATATATATATATATATATATATATATATATATATATTTTGTGGCCTAAGGATTGAGCACTTTATCCCGTAAATATAGCACACCTTTAAACTATATTTCTTCATATTTCATCATATATATATAAATATATACATATATATATATATATATATATATATATATATATTAGAAATTAGAAATATATATATATATATATATATATATATATATATATATATATATATATATATATATATATGTCGTGATTTTCTAAGCGTAGCTTCGATGTAGCACAAATATCGAACATCCAGTGAGGATCGAACTCACTACGCAGTCGTAATTGATTTAGCAAGAAAAGATTACTAACCATTTAAGGAATTTATGTTTACTCAGAGAATACATTTTTCACGGAAAGCCTTCTACAATCCTTCCAGAACTCTAACAGTGGCAAAGTACTACGCCAAAACTTTCAAGTTTCTTACAGTAATAAAACGCATGGAAAAAAAAGCAATAAAATTTCCGGGAAAAGTGAGCCCCACTGTTTATTTCTCGTCTTGTTGATAAAGGACACAGGCGTGTTCGAAAATTCGAACTTTAAAATCTTTGTCCTCGTGCTTCGGTTTAGTCAAAAGGCCAACTAATATAAAATAAATATGATCAATCTTACTGGCAATATTTTTATCATTTTGTTGTCTTTTTTCATCAAATTTCAATAATTGGCTTATTAAATCTACATATAATAAGAAGTATACGTGAACCATCTTTCGTTGTTATCATATATATATGTATACATATATATATATAGGGTGACAAAAAAAAGGAACTTTTTAACAATCCAATAAAACCAAGAGTGATGGAAGAAACATATTTTATTCATAGTAATTGAAACCTTAAAATATGCCATTTAAGAAACAATGATGGAATTTTCATTTTTTTTTAAATTACGTCCTGTAGATGGCGTCCTCCTGTACAAATGCATTCTGGAAATCTGCTGTTGAGATTCCTCAAGGTCACTGTCTCGCAGTGTTGCCACTTGCTCATGTCTGGCAATACGAACTTCAAAAATTCACGTTTTTTGGGGGTCACCCTATATATATATATATATATATATATATATATATATATATAAATAACAAAATAGACCCACTTTAAGGTTCCATGTAATAAATTATTTCACCACAGCCCTTTTAAGGGACTGCGGATCATCAGAATTTACTTCCAAAGGTTGAAACGAAAAATGAAAAGAAATTTACACATTTTTGACGGGCTGTATTAAGCATTTGTAAATTAACGAAGTGAGGAAGTGTGTGGGGAGAGAGAAGACATGAGTGAGTTAATTTAATGTAATTTAAAATTTCTCTTCTTTCATACTTAAAATTACTTGAGGAGGTCCAGACATTGACACATTTAAACAGTCAACTTAACGGAAGTTATATATTGATATAGAAGGGGTAGAGGAGAAAAAAGACATAAAAAGAAAAAGAGGGAAGGAAGTCATGAGAGAAGGTGTCACTAATATTCTTTGGAAAAAACAGGCTCGAAAAAGTTTGCTGTTATTTTGTTTTACTTTGAAAGTGTTATTTTGGGGGTTCATAATTTTGGGGGTTCATAAAGATTATAATGTTTGATATAAATTTGAAAGTCTAAACTGTCTACAAAGAATTTAATTTAATGTTTGTTAGTGATTTAAATTTTTCTAAAAATTTAGGGATTTTCTATGAAATAGTCGATTAGAAAAATATTCATAGAAAGTACATTAAAAAAATAAAATTTTATTTTAAAATCTAAGTTTACTTCTAGTAATCTTTTTTATTTTTAATTTTTTTTTTCTATTATTGATTATTAAGTTGACATCTATCCGTTTGAATTTTGTTCATGAATTTAACTCGTGACTGTTTCTAGATGGGTAATCTCTTTTACTTAAAGTTTAGTTAAGTTTATATGGGGTAATATCTGAAGGTAATATTAAAGATCTTGCTCTGTCATATACTGTATACACACCCATGCAAATCTCACATATACGTACGTTCCTTTACATGTGCAATCACTCATACAGGTATCCATGTAACGATATACACAGGTAATTTCATGTATTAACACCTACATAAATATCAACTATATATATATATATATATATATATATATATATATATATATATATATATCACGCTTACTAGTATTAAAACAACACAAAAACACAGCTTAATAACACCCCAAAACAAACCCTTTGAAAATGGCTACAGAAATGTCCGAAAGTGCTTGAGACAATGGACAATACGGACAATATTTCGACCTCCGTTACTCCCACCAAACGGAAAAATGTAAGAATAAACAATTAATTAAGTTTTCCTTGTTTATCATATTCAACGAAACACACACACAAACACACACATACATACATAAATATATATATATATATATATATATATGTGTGTGTGTGTGTGTTTTGTGTGTGTATGTATGTATGTATGTATTTGTGTGGGGTGTATATATATATATATATATATATATATATATATATATATATATATATATATTACGATAAAATTCATCTCCATAGAAATTATTTAAAAGATGATCCTCACAGTGTGCCCCATCACTGCTAGGACATAAGATTGATTAAGTTAACCGTCTTCCTATGCCTGAGTAACCATATAAATGAGTCTTTTATTTAATTATAATGCATTCAAGAACTCTACCAATTCTAATCGTTTAGTTATATTGCAAGCTCTTTCTTTTCTACATATTCGACTCAAGCATAAAAACGTTTAAGCAACTTTGAGTAATAATTTTTTGTACAAAAACAAAGCAACACAACAAGAAGTCAAAATCATAGGTTGCCTATTTGAAAACATTTACCTCGCCAATTTTTACGCCAGGTAAAAATTAATTTCTAAGCATGCCTTCCTATCCAGGAAGACTGACGTAACATAATTATCTCCTGCTTTTAAGTCTCTCCGGCAAACGCAGCTAAACTTATTTTAGATTTATTTCTTCAATGCTATTTCAGTCTTTTACGTCGTTTGCTAAACTATTTGTACTAAAAAGAATATTTTTAACTGTAAATCTCTTTCCTGTGCTGGATAAGATTAAACAAGATTTCATATCATCGGAATAAGTTTTCATATTTCAGTTGCAACACTGAGTGGCTTGCACGTTGTTCTTGGACTTCTTGTAAGCTGCTTGTTTCTTTGTGTGTGTGTGTGTGTGTGTGTGTGTGTGTGTGTGTGTGTGTGTGTGTGTGTGTGTGTGTGTGTGTTAGTGTGCATGTAACAGGGCTAGGTAGGCATTCCTCTCGCCCAGTCAACATTTCTCCCCCTTCTCATGAACAAGCGCGGAGGCTCACTCCTTGTTTCTTGTTTAGAAAGGGGTTCCCGGTACTTTTAGTTTCCTTCTCTCTGGCCACCATATTAGTACTGTCGTGATTCTCTTGTGATATGTGCAGTCGATGGCAACGCCTCTTCATTCTGAGGGTACCGGGTTGACAGTTTACTGGTTGCTGTTCCCGACCTAACTCTTGAAAGTCTGCTCTGATCAATATCTGCATAATATCGGGGTGCTTGTAGTACCATGTCGAGCATGGAAGGGTGTCCCTGCACGCACCCCCCGGTGGGCAACCTGAGGCCATATCATGTTGCAGGCCGCACCACATCCTTTCTGCTCTTAAATCATAAGATAACCTTCTGCTATTTCTACTTCAGGCCTTCTCATTTTTACTTCCAACATTACCCAACATGAAAACAAACAATCAAAAAAATAAACCTAAACCAGCTCTAAAAAAAATCACCTAAACCCTTTAATATTTCCTTTTCTAACATCCGTGGCATTCGAACCAACTTCTACAGTGGGGAATCGTTCCTCATTGAGAAGTCTCCTGATATACTGGCTCTCTGTGAGACCAACCTCGATTCGTTTATCCCCTCCTCTGACCTCTCGATCCAAGGTTACATTCCTCTCCTTAGAAAAGACTACCAAACCCACATGCACGGCCTAGAAGTTTACGTCAAGGACGATCCCCCATTGGCTAGGCAGCTCGCTCTCGAATCTTCGAACCATTCATATATGTGTCTCCGTCTATCTCTCCTCAATGCTGTAAGCTACATCTTCTTCCTTTATCGCCATCCATCCTCCCAAGACTGTGGTGTACTCGAAAGCTTTTCCGACAATATAGACAAGGCTATCTCTCTTCATCCGTTTGGTCATTGGTCGTATATTTGTGTTCGGTGACTTTAACGCCCATCATGTGACCTAAAAAACTCTAAACAGACCTTGCTCCTATACGAGCCTTTAATTTCTCAATTACTCAATCCCTCACACAAACTTTCCCACCCGTTTCCCCAACAACCCTGACAATAAGGTTTCCCTTCTCGGTCTCTGTTTCACCTCTATCCCCTAGTCTTGTCGTATCATGCAGCTCTGCCCTCCGTAGCCGTATTAAGTTACAGTCCACGCCGTCTGTCAAACTCTCTGCATTAGCAGAGAGAAACCCGGACGAAGCTTTGCCGAAGGGCAAGGTTTCGTTCGGGGAGGTTATGACAGCTCTCGAATTCGCCTAGGCGAGTCGAAGGCTATATTTTTGGCCGGGCCTACGGGCTCGGGTGACCACGTAAAATCGGCCTTGTGCCACATGCGACCCCACGTTGGGGGGCAGCTAAATATTTGCAGCTCTGCCCTCTTGGCAACTCTGATCATGCTGTAGTGTTTGTCAACATCTCCTTCTACTCCACCCCCAGCAAAGAACCTCTTACCAACAGAACATCTTTCGGTTATCATCGAACTGACTGTAACTCGTTCCGTGACTTCCTTCGCGATGCCCCCTGGTTCTTAATCTCGCTTCTGATGTTGCTTCCTGGGTAAAAGCTGGAACCGAGGCTTTCATCCCCGCAAGGAAATATATGCTTAAATCACGCTAATCCTTCTGGTTCTCTGTTGCTTGTTCAGCTGCTATTGCCCATAGGAATTACTACTTCCGTCTGTACCGTAGCGACATGTCAGATTGCAACAGACGTTTCCTTGTCTCAGCCCGTAATGAGTGCAAGCGTGTCCTCAATGAAACAAAATCACTATTTGCTGATAGAATGAAACAACGTATTGCATCTTGCAAATTCAATTCCAAAGATCACTGGCGTCTCTACAAGAGCGTACTAAACAATAGCAAAACCCCAATACCTCTTTTATTCAACCAGTTTGAGGCCCTGACTTCATCAGCTGATAAGGCCGAGTTCTTTTCTTGTAAATTCTCATCTAATTCAACGCTCAACTCGTCCGGTGTACCCACACGCAATTTCCCCACCAGAGCTGAGGCTCTGTTGAGCGATTTGCACATAACTCCATCGTTGGTATTGGACATCATCTCTAAAATAGACTACCATAAGGCTGGCGGTGGGGACAGAATACCAGCCATTGTCCTGAAGAAATGTGCTCCTGAACTGGCTCCTGTCCTCTCCAAACTATACAACTACTGCCTCAACAACTCCTGCTTTCCATCATGTTGGAAGTCTTCATCTGCTGTACCTGTCTTCAAGAATTCTAGCGACCCTTCTGAACCATCTAACTACCATCCTATAAGTCTCCTACCACTCTTTCAATTTCTTTGAAGCTTTAATCAACACCGAAGTGGTTAAGCACCTTACATCCCATGATCTGTTCTCTGACAAGCAATATGGTTTCCGCTTTGCCCAATCTACAGCTGATGTGCTCACGGCCATAACTGAATTTGTTTACCAAGCACTTCAAAATAACGGAGAAGCTCGTGTCGTTGCTCTAGATATCTTTAAAGCCGATCTCCTTCGTAAGCTTCAGGGATACGGTATCTCAGGATGATTATTTGACTTAATACAACCCTTCCTGTCAAACCGTGTAATGAAGGCCGTCCTTAACGGATTCTCCTCCAGTTCCTTTCTCACGAACGCAGGTGTTCCTCAAGGCTCTATCCTGGGTCCTACACTAGTCCTTATCTTCATTAACGATCTTCCCGATGTCATCAGTTCCCAAGTAGGCATCTATGCAAACACCACAATTTCCTCCTGCCTAAATAGCAAATCTGGTATCGCTGACAAAACTAACCTGGTTGTTGGTCTCGAAAAGGACCTTCAATCTGTAGTTGACTGGGACAGAAAATATCTGGTTAACTTTCATTCCTCAAAAACAAGACTGCTCTCAATTACCCACCAGAGAGAACCCTCCCTGCCTTCCATTAGAATGTCTGATGCTCAGCTCCACGAGAGCGCCTCTTTACTACTGCTTGGTCTCACACTTCTCACCTGAGATAGAACAATTGCATTGAATCAATAGCTTCATCTACCGCAAGGAAAGTTGGTTCTCTGTGTCGCGCCAGAAAGTTTTTCTCGCCTGAGTCCATCCTTCAAATCTATAAATCAACCATTCGCCCTTGCATGGAATATTACTGTCATATATGGTCTGGAGCTCCCGCTGTTCGTCTTAGGGTCCTCGACAAAATCAAGCAACGGATATGCAATGTGGTTGCTCCTGATCTAGCATCTCCTTTACAGTCGCTCTCTCACAGGCGTGCCGTCGCCTCTCTGTCTTTTCTACAAATACTTTCACGATAACTGCTCCGACGAGTTATTTTCGCTAGTTCCCAAACTTCAAGAATTTAAACGTGTCCTTAGGTAGGCATCTCGGTCCCACACCCTGTCACTGTCGAAACGTTTAAATGTAGCCGTCTCTTCTACTCCAATAGCTTCATGTCTCGCACTTCCCGTCTGTGGAACTCCCTTCCTCTTACTTGCTTCCCTGATAGCTATAATCTCTAACTATTCAAATGCAATGTCAATCGACATCTCCAGATGCCTTGATCTATTCCCCGTTCTTCTCTTCATCCTTTCCTCTTTCACACCTCTTTACTCTTGCCCCACTCTCTGTAACCCCTTGCTTGCTATTGGCACTCCCGCCTAGCGTGGGATGAAATGCTTTAAAAAAACTTTCTTTCGCATCTTCTGCCGATTTGTTCTCTTTTTTTCAGTCTTTCTATATCGTATTTGCCCTTTTTTAACTCTATATATCCATTTCCCTATTTGTTTTTATCTGTATATTTATTTATCTATCAATCTCTATTTCTACATCTTAATCTTTACTAAGCTTAGCGTTTCAGAAGACCAAATTGGCGAAAACCTCACGATAAATATTATGTTACATTAATCTTTCAAGGTGGGAGCTGTTTATTTATCCCAGAAAAAAATATTCGAAATTCTGTCTCGTTTCTGTTTCGTTATCTGTCCTCCGGAGATAAATAAGTATTTCATAATTCATGAGGTTTATTTAATCAATTTTTATTATTATTATTACTAGTAGTAGTATTAGTATTATTATTAGTAGTAGTAGTAATAGTAGTAGTGTTGTCTTCTTCTTTTTCACTCACGATATTATGGATCAATACATGCTTTTACCAGAGTGCGCAAAACTAAAATTATCAAAGTAGCGAGACTTGAAACATGGCATCTGTCTCGAAATACCAACTCCCACCATACCAAGCACATTGTAGCAAACCACCCGCATTCTCTTCATTTTCCATTGGTGAAAGGTAAGTTCCACTCGAACCGACTCCCAAGAGATTCCTGCCTCGATCATTTCAATCTTTTAATCTTCACATATCCTCATAAACTGTGTTCCTTACCTCTTATTTTGTAGCCCTCTATATCAAGTGGCTTTTGTGGGTCCTGTACAGGGTGAACATTATTGTACAAAAAAAAGTAGAATTTTACCAGTTTTAATGTTTACATCTGTTCATTTCTTAACAATATTAAAATACTTGCGACAGTCCAGTTGATGGCTGCTTTAAAAAGCAATCTTCACGCATATTTCAAGTTTAGAGGCAAGAGTAAATACTTGATTTGAGTGTGAGGATGATGAAACAATTGTTTGAAAGCAGAGACCTGATGACCAATTGACTATCGTTTTTTATACCAATTGAATGAACTAGCTCTTGCAAACTAAGCTAGAAACACACATATTTGGGGGCCACGCTCTGGACTTTGAAGAATCGTCCAAGATTGCTGTCATTTTTTTTTTCCAAAATTCATTTATTAGCTCACTTCGGACCAGAGGGACTTTCACTTCTTGAATGCTTTTATCATATATTAAATAATAATAATAATAATAACAACAATAATAATAATAATAATAATAACAATAATAAGAGACGCGGTTGGGATTACAACGAAATGACGTGTTTTAAGAAGCTCTTCCAAACGTAACGTTTTTTTTTTTTTTACGCATATGAAATTTTGTTATTTTACTATTTTAACGTAAGCATGAATTTTCCTTCGTATTATTATTATTTAATTTATTTGTTTCTCCTTTAAATGATACTGATAGATTAATCAATTATTTAATTTTTTCTTATTCATATATCCCTCAGTTTTCAATATCCCCCAAAAAACAAAAAACATGACAGGTAAAAAACAATACAATTTCTACGATGTTCTTTCTTGGAAGGATTGCGTATTTTTTTTCAATAGCGCTATTTTCAACGACTTTGAAAAATAACAATAAGATAATAAATTATTCTTAAATTTCACAGCAAAGATAAACGAATGTAAACTTTTAATTTTTTTTTATGACAATTATTTTTGTTACTAGGACTAGTGATGAAAAAAAAAAAAAAAAAAAAAAAATAATATAAATACTCTCTAGTGTAGTGATGTTTTGTTTCGTTGAGCGGCTGTTTCTTCCAAGTTTTTTTTTAACGCATATGAAATTTTGTTATTTTTACTATTTTAGCGTAAGCATGAATTTTTCTTCGATTATTATTATTTAATTTATTTGGTTCTCCTTTAAATAATACTGATAGATTAATCAATTATTTAATTTTTCTCATTCACATATCCCTTTAGTTTTCAATATCCACCCCGCAAAAAAACATTACAGGTAAAAACAATACAATTTCTACGATGTTCTTTCTTGGAAGGATTGCATTTTTTTTTTTTTTTTTTTTTTTTTAAACAACGCTATTTTCAACGACTTTAAAAATAACGGAATTTACATTTACATATTACATTTTATGAATTTATGAAAAAGAAAATGCAATTTTTCTAAGAAGGAATATCGTGGAATTTACAGATGGGCCAATAAATTATTTTTAAATTTCACAGCAAAGACAAACGAATGTAAACCTTTTTTTTTTAAACAACGCTATTTTCAACGACTTTAAAAATAACGGAATTTACATTTACATATTACATTTTATGAATTTATGAAAAGAAAATGCGATCTTTCTAAGAAGGAATATCGTGGAATTTACAGATGGGCCAATAAATTATTTTTTAAATTTCACAGCAAAGACAAACGAATGTAAACTTTTTTTTTTTTTTTTTTTTTTTTTAACCAGCGTCATTCTCTTTGATTTCCAATCGTGTCTCTGTCTATTGTTGCTTGGCAACCCATTTAGGAGAAGGAAAACTCCGAACAACAACCCGCAACTCAAAGGTGTTAATCGTGCCGAGGAGTGAATGGCTACTGCGTTATGAGGTCGCGAACGATCCCCTACAGGCTTCGGAACCCTGTCTGTAAAAGACCGTTACTCAACGTGGTTTGGGTGGACTTTTTGGACCCGTGCGTCAATTAATATGAAAATTAAAATAGAAACAAAACGTCCAGTATGGCTCTTCCAGTGGATAAACAGGGAGCCCGTCCTTCAGGAGGGAACCTACCTGAGGTCGAAAAATCTGCCATAGGAACAAACTCCCACACAAAGAATGAATCTTCAGGTCCCCATAATCCTAATGATGGTCCTGTAAATTCTCCAGCTAGATCCATAACCGTAAATTTAAGGAAAGAAAAAATAAAATGGTCTCGTGAGGAGTACAAAGTTGTTATGACTGCATTCCATGAAGCGTTACTCAAACCTCAGAAAAATCACTCGCCAAACATATGACATTTGGCGAGAGAAGGTTGGGCAAACAATTAGAAAGTACATAGACAAAAAATAAACTAGCCAATGTAAGAAGGGACATCATGCGAAATAACCGATTGACAGAGGCTGAAATTAATGAAATAAAAAGAATTGCAACAAGAATAGATGAACCAACAAAACATGAAAAGGAACCGAATCGGAAAAAAAAGTAATAACATCACACAAGCCTCAGGTCATAATGAAAAAAACGAAATACACAAAATCACTGTGAAGATAATGCTGAAAAATTTAGAAATGTTGGAAAGGTATGATCTTAGTCAGTCACAAGACGAATAAAACGAGTTCAAAATTCATCGAACAGAATTATTTCACAGAAAACAAGATTAATATACAAGAAGCCAAGGATGAAATCATGAGCCATATAAGTCAGATACAGAATATTGCAATGGAGGAACGAGAACAACTCCCAAAATTACAACCAACAAAGCATAACCTTATTAAGCTCTATAATGCAGCACTAAATTGATTCTGGATGAAGAAGACACTCATATAAATCTCAATGAAGCAATATATGCATCAGCAATAGCAGCAACAAATAAACTGAACATCAAAGTAAAAAAAGGCAGTCTCAAACATGAAGATCCACCTTGAAAAAAAAATAGAAAAAGAAATTGAACACCTTAGAAGTGAATTATCAGTACTGATGAACTAGCAAGAGGAGTAAATGTAAGAACTAGAAAAGGCAGAAGAGTCGAAAAAAATACAATATCAGGAATGAAAATGAAATCAACTAAAAGAAAAAATAAAGCAAACAATACAACTGAAGGCTCAAAGAATAAGACGCTACGAGAAAAGATCAAGATTCTATAGACAGAACAAGATCTTTCAAACCGATGCAAAGAAATTTTACAATTGAAGTGACAGTCCCCCTAAAATGGAAGAAGTTATACAGTTCTGGGGAAAAATATGGGCTTGCCCTAAAGAACACAACGAAGAGGCAGATTGATTGCGCAAGAGTTAGAACGAATGAAAAATAAACCAGAACAGACATGGGCGGGAATCACAGAAGAAGATGTTAAATGCAACAGAACTGGAAATCTCCAGGAATAGATAAAATTCCTAACTTGGCTATATTATTTAAATACAGACACAAAAAAACTCGCCAAAGAACTTCAAGAAATGGTTACCGATCCAACTAAAATTCCTGCATGGATGACCAAAGGAGTTACCTTTCTTCTACCCAAAAATAGTGACACAAATATTCCGAAAACTATAGACCAATTACATGTCTTCCAACAACATACAAACTGTTAACATCTATTTTAACAAAACAGACATATTTCTTCTTGGAAAGAAATGACATACTACCACTTGAACAAAAAAGGGTGCAAACGAGGCTGCTACGGATGTAAAGACCAATTACTTATTAATAGGATGATCCTGGAAAACTGCTTCCGTGGAAAAAAATCTTAGTATTGCCTGGATAGATTATCGTAAAGCATTCGATAGTGTACCACATTCCTGGATCTTAAAGTCTTTAAGTATGTACAAGGTATCACCCGTTATCATCAATTTCATCAAACAATGTATGTCGATATGGAAAACTACACTTTACCTCAATCATAAAATGGAACCTATAAGTCTGGCGAAATAAACATCAATAGAGGAATATTTCAAGGTGACTCTTTGTCTCCTTTATTATTTTGCATATCACTTATAGCATTAACAAGCCAACTTAACAAGACAGAATGCGGTTACAAAATAGCTCAAAAGAAAATAAACCATCTATTTTACATGGATGACTTAAAATTGTATGCTAGGAATGACAATGAGCTGGAAGGTCTTCTGCAAACTGTAAAATGCTTCAGTGAAGACATTGGAATGAAATTCAATTTGGATAAATGTGCTAAAGCTACAGTTTTACGAGGATCGCTAAAAAACTTCCTCTATTAGTTTAGACCCTGCTGTAACAATAAAAGATTTAGAACAAGGAGAAGCTTATAAGTACCTAGGTGTAAATGAGAGTGAAGGAATTCACCATAAGAAAATGAAAGAAATAGTGCGTAAAGAGTACTATAGAAGGGTACGACTGGTATTAAAAACTGAATTGAATTCTCAGAACAGAATTATGGCAATTAATAACCTTGCTCCCAGTGGTCCAATATAGTTTCAACATCTTGAACTGGACTCTAAATGACATCAGACAAATGGATTCAAAACAAGAAAGCTTCTTTCTAAGTATAAGATGCATCATCCAAAGGCTGATGTAGACCGTCTATAAAAAGAGGTCTTATTAGCTAGAATTGTCATCAACTATTGGCTTACTAACTTACATGGAAACAACAAATGACTGGATGATAAAATTAGTGAAACAACATGAAAACAGAAAGAAAAAATATTCAATAATAAAAGAAGGCAGTAAATACAAACAACATTTACATTTAGTAGATTCTGTAGTAAATCAAAACAGAAGCCAAGAACCAACTATTGCAGCAAAAAGATATGAAAAAAGAAAGCCAAGGATAAAGCCCCTGAACAGATGAAAAACGCTGGCAAGACAAACCTCTGCATGAATATCCAGAACCAAATAAACCCAATGTTGATAAAGTTAATACTCATCGATGGTTATGAGCATCTGGATTAAAGTCTGAAACTGAAGGATTCTTGCAGCGCAAGACCAGAGTCTTTTCACTAGGAATTTTCAGGCAAATATCATACATAATAATGTGGATCCAAAATGCAGGTTCTGTGAAAAATACCAAGAAACAATAGACCATCTAATCTCAGGATGTTCTATACTTGCCCCAAATGAATATAAAAATCGTCACGATAGAGTGGGGCAATACTTACACTGGACAATGTGCAAACACTTTGGAAAATGTGTAAGCAAACAATGAACATCGGCCAAGCGCCGGTTACAGAAATAGAAGATGTCACCATTCTATGGGATTATACCATCCACACAGACAGAAAAATTGAAGCAAATAGGCCGGACATTATTGTCAAAAACCAAAAGAAAAACACTAATTGATATGGCTTGTCCAGATTGTAACATAGCAACCAAGGAATTTGAAAACTATCAAAATACAAAAGACCTGAAATTGAAATAGAAAAAATGTGGAAATTGAAAACAAGAATAATACCAGTGGTTAGGTGCACTTGGAATTATAAAATGGAACAAAAACAACACATTGAAAGAATCCTGAAACCCCAGCTTAAGAGACATACAGAAAATTGTCTTATTAAGTACAGCACACACACTAAGGAGAACTTTGTCTATGTAACGCTAGCAACTATCGGAGATAAAAAAAAAAAAAAAAAAATTAACATGAAATGTATTAAACAACACACTGCCTTAGGTCTTTCCGCAGACTTGGAGGTAGTGTGTCCATAGCAGAAATAATAATAATAATAACAATAATAATAATAATGATGATGATGATGATGATAATAATAATAATAATAATCCATTACTACATAAAATAATAATAATAATAAGCAAAAGTAACTTTTTCAAGAAAGGTAGAATTACAGAAACACCCTTAATAGATTTAGATTTTGTCAAAAGATTAGGAACTGGAGCATGGTGAAGCTTATAAGTACCTAGGAATTAGCGAAGGAGATGGCATACAACACCCCAAATAAAGGAAAAAAATAAGAAAAAGAGTACAAAAACGTCTGTACTAAATACTGAGCTAAACTCAAAACAGGATATCAGCCCAAACACATTGGCTGTCCCTGTGGTGCAATACAGCTTTAATGTCCTTAACTATAGCTGAAATTAAGCGAATGGACGCCAAAACAAGAAAGCTTTTCGCATTCATCCCAAAGCTTGTTGATCGTCTGTATGTGCCCAGATCCGAAGGAGGCAGAGGATTAGTTCAACTAGAACTGTCCTACAAAACTACAACAATTTGCCTCCAAAGATATTTGAAAACTACAGAAGACTGATGATGGTATTCGTCAAGGAACATGAAAGTAGTAAGCATCTTTACTCCGTAATGAAAGAAGCCAACAAATTCCAAATGGAGTTTCAAATGGGCGTAGAGATGCAACTACAGCACAATACACCGGCTGAAACTGCAAAATACCTACAAAAGACAGCAAAGACGAATGCAACCGACCAGATAATTAAAATAAACCGCTTCATCGCCAATACCAAACAAGCCAAAACCCGTACCCATCAGTGGCTACAGGGTTGAAAGGGAAACTGAAGGTTTTATCCTTGCTGCGCAGGACCAATGCTTGCTAACTTATACTTATTGTGTCAGCCCAAATGCAGATTCTTGATAAGTATCCAGAAACGATTGATCATCTTGTATCAGGTTGCACGGTGTTGGCACCCACTGAATATAAAACCCGGTATGACAGAGTGGGCCAATATCTGCACTGGAAAATCTGCAACTTCTACGGGAAGGAAACTGAAAGAAACTGGTATGAACACCACCCAGACCCGGTTATGGAGATAGGACCTGTTACAATTCTATGGGACTACACAATACACACTGACAGAACAATCAAGGCCAATCGGCCAGATATTGTTATTAAAGACCACAAACAAAAACATGCTGACTGCAATGTATCTTTGAAGATATTCAAAAAGTTGTCAAAATACAAGGACCTTTGAAAGAAATCTTAAAATGTGGCATATGGGGAACATCAACAATCTCTTGGTTGGAAAAGATTGTAGTAGAAATTGAAGGGATTCCTTTTCCATGCCTCAAGGAGATACAAAAAATTGTTCTGACAAGTACAGCCCACACCTTACGAAGGGCTTTATCTATTTAATTTTTTTTTTTTTTTGCAGTGGAAAGTGTCAGACTCCATCTAACCTTAGGTCCCTGGGCGGGACCCGAAAGAAATGTGTAAACGCCAGAAATCAAAGAAAAGTAAAAAAAAAAAATAATAATCCATTACTACATAAAATTTCCTTAAAATTTTAATTCTTTTTACTTAATCTACTCTGCTGACTTATGGTAATCTTAGGCCTGGTAGATTTCAAATTTTAATGAAAAAATTCGACGCCGTTCTCTGATGAGTTAAATTGTTTTAGTATCCTAGCATAGTAGCAGTTAATTAAACTAAAAAGAAGTATAACACTTACTATTTATTAAACCCAGAGAATGGCCCAACAAAATTTGAGTTTTGATCAAAATCTGTTAAATGTGTTTTTTTTTTTTTCTTAGGTTTTTACAGCAGCGTTGGATGTCCAATTGAGTTTTAATCATGTTGGTTAAACCATCAAAACCTTCGTTTTGGAGTAATTTCACATTTACTTATCATCTCTCAGTTGCGTCTCTGTCCTTGGACAAAGTGCCCTCAGGGGCTTCTCTGTCAAAGGACAGAGGGGCAACTGAGAAAATTATACTGAAGAGTTGCCCAGCCCAGGGGAACAGCAGCCCGAGGCCGCGCCCTCCCATTGCACCAGAGGGAGGGATTGGTGCTCGCACCGAGGCCAGCACAACCGATAGTTGCGGGGGATGAGGGGAATTTTTGTTCCTTGCCCGGGTGCACCCGCACGGGTCCCCACCTAAAAATAAACCTTGTGTCACATCTTGTCCTAGTGGGGGGGGGGACAGAGTAAATACCGTGTTTAGAATTTTTATTTAAGTAAAACTACGTTGAATATTATATTTTTAAATGAGTTAAATATAAACAAAGATATATTAGAATTTTGAAAATAGAACCAAGTAATTAATTTAACAATCAAAATAGGCAGAATAAGACCATGAGAGAAAAAGCAGAAATTAATTAAAAATGTATTGTTTATTGTCTAACTGGTTTTATTTTTGCAATTGCTTTGCCGTATATGTCAAATATATTTCTTCGTGGAGGGAGGGAAGTTGCGTCCTTTCTGTTATTAAATTGGCGATTTAAGTAAATATAACTATATAAATATAAATACAAATACATAAATATAAGTAAATAATTGCAAGAAACATTAGAATTTTACAAATATAACCGAGAAATAAATTTAAATTTACTCGGAAATATCTAATTTGCGTAACAAAATCTTGAAAAAAAAACACTAAATTAATTAAAAATGTTTTGTTCATTTTCTATCTCATTCTATTTGGACAGTTGGTCTACCGTTTAAGTCAAATATAGTTGGAAGGAGTTACTTCCTCTCCTTTATTGAATAGACTTAGATATACACTAAAACTTGCTAATTAAAGTAAATATTACCTTTATATATTTGAATTCTACATAATTAGTGAAAATTTGTTTGTTTATTTTTTTGTTTTTTTACAATGTAGATTTAATACTTTTCTTAAAAATAGGGTGTCGATTTCGTTGTGAAAAATCATTGGGTATAAATAGACAGTCCGCTATTATCCGTAGTATGAGTTTGAACTCATGTACAAGGGGATAATGAGACCCTTTTGTAGATATTTAGAAGGTTACACTAGATAACTTTGGTTCGATTTATTTACCAATCGAAATGACGCACGTGAAACACGAAATCAAACCCACAAAAGACATTTTCTAAATATATGCTACGTGGGCGGCAACAATATCGACAGTGTCTGGTGATGGCGATAGAGGAGAAGCAAGTAATGGCGAAGAGAAAGAAGAAGCAATGCGAGAGTTGACTGCAGAGAAGTAACGTAGATCTGTTTTCAGTTATTGAAAATGAAAAGACTCGAAGCAGATTGGTGCAGCTAATATTTAGCGCTGCACCGGCAGACCTTTTAACAAGTGACCTTTGAGAAATTCACGAAATGCTTCAGTCAGCTGTTTCAATCAATTGCAAAGAACATGGCTGCCAATTTTATTTAAGAGGATAGTTCACGGAAGACGTTTCAGATTAGCAGAAATAATTCAGCCGTTTTCTCATATATAACCAAAAACGTCGATAAAGTTTCTAATCGATTCTGGCGATTGCTTGCAATATGTCTGTTGATCTCTTATTGGCATACATCATAATGTAATTTTACTTGTTACTCCATTAGTTAGTATGTTCATAAGTTTCTATGTTAGTACGTAATTTTACGCCCTGCTGTTACCGCGGATAAATCATGCACCATTCCATTTTGATTGCGAAGAAAAACTGGAGAAATATATTAAAGACTCTATTTGCTTTTACCGAGAAAAAGAAAGCTTACATAAACATAAGAAAGAAAGAAAGAAATAAAGAAATAAATAAATAAAGAAAGAAAGAAAGAAAAGGGTGTTAGAGAAGGCCATCACACTGCCATGCGTTTAACGTCTGCTTCAGTGAAATGGAAAACTTTGACAATTTTTTATCTTTTCTTCTTTAAATAATACCCTGTAAATTTAATGGTAGTCATACAACAGTTCTACGAGAATTTAGATAAATTGAAAGGTTTCAATGAAAATGGTTGGACAGGCTTCTTAGTGATGATGAGAAAATGTATAAACGCCTTCATCAGGGGATCAGCCGAAGAACCAGACGTGATAAGCAATTGAGAGGAGATCTGCATCCAAAGAAGATCATGTCAAGTGTAAGGTGGAATATTCAAGTAACCCGCTATTATGAACTGTCAAATAATAATTAAACAATCAACGCAGATTCCTACTGCCAACAACGTCGTCATTTGAAAGCAGGTTTAGACAGAAAACGTCCATCTTATTCAACAGAAATGGAGTAATCTTTCATCATGATAATGTCCATCCTAACACTGCACAATTGACAAAAGATCTCTTAGAAGACCTCGGTTGGGAAAAAACTGCTTCACCCTTCATATTCTCCCACACTGCCCCTTCTGATTATCAAGGGTTTTATTTAGGGTTTTGCAGAACCATTTGGATTTTCTATGGCTAACACAAAAAGAAAATGCTGAACATGAGTTATTCTTGCATTTTATATCAACGTCTAAAGAATTTTACAAATGTGACATCGATAGAGGCGAAGTGAATGGCTGCTGAAAGATACTATGTCTGGCAACAGGACTCTGCACCATGCCACACAAGCAGGAGAACCCAGTCATGGACATCAGAAATATTCTGCAACCACATCACCCCTTATATATGGTCACCAAATTCCCCAGATTGCAACCCCCTTGATTATTTTGTGGGGCACAGTTGAGTGAGAGACCAACAAAACTCCTTGTAACACCAAAGATGAACTGAAAGCAAGGATTATGGCAGCATTCACCGACTTAAACAAGGAGACCACCCAGAAGAATGCAGGATATTCCGAGGTAGTCTGAAGGCCGTGATTGAAGGCAAATGGCGATTTGATTGAATAGATTTACTCTTTAGTATTTAAAGATATTTTTGTTTAAGTTTGCTAAATATATCTATTAAAATGAGATGTCAGTGTTATTTTCATTTTTGCATAATTTAGACGACAACTTATCCACGTTCTACGTTCTATTTTGCATTTAAAGTACACTTACTCACTGTGATTTTTCCGAATCAATGAAGTTTATTCCTTTCAATGCCTATCTTCACGACCTGATATGAAAATATACTTTCTTCTTCCACAAAGAAAATCAACAAGTAAATCCTCAAATATAACCGAGTAATTTAAATTTACTCGGAAATGTCAAATCCGCGTAACAAAATCTTGAGAGAAAAACACATTAATTAAAAATGTATTGATCACTTTCTAACACATTTTATTTGGGCAAATGGTTTACTGTAAAATATATTTCTTCATGGGGGTAGCAGTTTCTTCCTCTTCGTTAGTGAATGGACTTAGTAAAACTTGCTGATTAAAGTAAATATTAACTTTACATATTTCATTTCTACCTAATTAATGAAAGTTTGATTGTTTTTTGACAAGAATTTGAAGATTTTCATCTCAAAAATGAAAAACTTGTAGATTTATATACATTTTATATACAATTTATATACATTTTTAAAAGAGTGTCGATTTCATTGTGAAAATGATCGGGTATAAATATAGCGTCCACTATTATCCGTGGTGTGCGTTCGAATTGATCTACAGCTGATAATGAGACCCTTTTGTAGATATTTAGAAAGTTGCACTTGATAACTTTGGTTCGATTTATTTACCAATCGAAAAGACGCACGTGAAACGCGAAATCAAACACGCAAAAAAGACATTTTCTAAATATGAGGTACATGGGCGGTTACAATATCGTCAGTGTCTGGTGATGGCGATAGAGGAAGTAATGGCGAAGAGAAAGAAGAAGCAATGCGAGAGTTGACTGTAGAGGAGTAACGTAGATCTGTTTTCAGTTATTGAAAATGAAAAAGACTCGTAGCACATTGATGCACCGGCAGACCTTTTAACAAGTGACTTTTGAGAAATTCATGAAATGCTTCAGTCGGCTGTTTCAATCAATTAATTGCAAAGAACATGGCTGCCAATATTATTTAAGGGGATAGTTCATGGAAGAGGTTTTGGTAGAGTTATTCTAAGCTGAATTCAAATGAAGCAGAAATCCTTTAGCCATTTTCTCATATATAACCTAAAATGCCGATAAAGTAGGAAACTTAACTATTTATTAAATCCATTGGACCCAATATTTGACTTTTGTTAAAATCCGATGAAAGTTCATTTTTAAAGGTTTTTAGTTTTTTACTCTATCGCAAGATCACCAGCTGAGTTTTAATCATGTATATTTTTTTTAATCATCTCACCCCAAGCAAGGCGGGAATGCCAATATCACGCAGAGGGTTACAGAGAGTGAAAATGAGATAAAATACTAGGTATAGAGGGATAAGGAAAGCGTAAAAGATGAACGGGATTCAAGAAGACAGAACATGGTGATTGACGTTGCATTTAAATTTTTGAATATTGTAATTTTCAGGGGAACAAATAAATGGAAGGGAATTCCACAGGCGGGAAGTGAGAGAAAAGAAACTGTTGTAGTAAGAATGGCGGTTACATTTAACTATTTCAACAGTAAAAGGGTCGGACCTAGATGCTAATTTATTACCATGCTTAAATTCATGTTGTCAGAGCATCAGGGAAAAAAGCTCGTCAGAGCAGTTGCCATGAAAATATTAGTAGAAAAGACAGAGGGAAGCCACATCACGTTGGTGGGAAAGTTGGCTACACCGGCAAATGCTTCGCATTTAAAACCTTTATTAAAGTAATATTATTTTGAAAATTACATGTTAAATATAAACAAGGAAAAGTTAGAATTATGAATATATAACCAAGTAATGAATGTAAATGTCTTCGAAACTATCGAAGTATGTATAATTATATCTTCATTGTCTAAGTCGTTTTATGTTTGTAGGATGGGGGAGTTACCTCCTCTCCGTTATGAAATGGGCTTAGATATAGAGTAAAACTTGCCAATTAAAGTAAATAATCCAAACCCGATCATCAAACAGACACCAATAGAACCATTACTCGCTGAAAAACGACGACACGAACTCTGGTGAGGTGCTGTGTCGAGTGTGTTGTACAATGCCACCCAGATGGGTATTCTGTTCCAGTATCCCATGGAGGCAAAAGAATGCTGAACTTCACTACTGGATATATCTTCTACCTCCTGCATTGAAAGCAATGTGAATGCTATTTGAATCAATTTCGCTTCTCTGTTATCACACACAATTCTAGCCACAAGTCTCTTTTTACGGTCATAAAGAACCAATGGTCGGCCAGTGGGTTGTTTCATGCCTTCTATCAAGTATTCCAAGTACATACGGAACACCGTTGTCCAAATGACACTCACGACCATGCTCCACTTGGACACTAATTCAGCAGATATCAGGGTACATCAGATATGGATCTGGCCATTTGTATGACGTCACAGTACGGTGGCACCACCGTTTCGCCCAACACCGCAAATTGCAACGAAATTTTCTTCTATCGCACTTCTCACTTGTGAGACTCTCTTCCGGCTTCTCGCTCCTTTGATCTTCAAAAATTTAAATGCAATGTCGATCGTTATCTTTTGTCTTCTTAATTCTTGTTCTTTTATTGTCCTCTCTTCTTGAACTAGTCACGATTTAGGTCGTCGAGTTTAGGCGCTGTGTGCGGGCGCATCACTCCCGGGTCGGTAATTTTTTCTCCGAATACGACTAGTAGTTTTTCTTATATTCTCTAACACTCAGTAGCCCCTTGCGTCCTAGTGGCATTATTGCCTTGCTTGGGTTGAAATGATAAAAAAAATATTATGTTCTTAAATAGACTTGTCAGAACTAGATTTTGATATGGATGACATGCATGACATCAAACTCGTTCAGAAATATCGAAACTGTCACCTTTATACAGTCGCTTTTTCAGATCAATGTTTTAAAATGACTCTAAGAGAATGAAGCTTGTAGCGAATGAAGCCTGTAGCGAGGACCGTCTTTCTTCTAGCCTTGTAAACTGGTGCTACAGAATCACAAAGAACTGTACCAAATCACAGCAACCATATCGATTAAGGACCTTCAGCAGTAGAAACAACTAAAATGAATAGCATACGTAACTCGGAGAGAAAATAATGACATAATCAAAATGTTGACATTCTACTCTATTTTAAAGAAAAGCTAAAGGAAGAAGCCCCCATCAATACTGGAAAGCACGATAAAAGTTACTGGATATAAGAAACCTATTTTCATGACAAATCGTTTTAATGGAAAGATTTTATAAATTTCAACCGCGAGTAGCATTGGCTGCACGGTCAATGAATGCCGAATGTTTCCTTATAAGGAAACGGCTGATATTACTATTACCTTTACAGCTATAACTTTTCGAACGTTAGTATATGTTTTCTCAAACCTATTTTTCTTTTATTATACTCCATCCTCTTTATTCATCCATTTTTCTTACCTACTCTTGAATACGGTTTTTCCGTTGTTTTCAAAGTATTCCTTCATTTCTTTAATTTGCATTGCTCTGAGCTGCTTGCACACGAACACAGGTGCATCATCCAACCGCACTTTAGAAAGCGGGGTGAGAACAATTTACTTCTGCGGTTCAGTTCATAATTCCGAGAAGGTCACAATGAACGGCATATACCTGAAGGAGGTCGGATGGTACAACAGGCAAGATGGCTGAGTATAGGTAACTCTGATAAACATGCATGAAACTCTAAAAGCATATATTATTTTCTTTAATATTATTGAAGAACATAGATACAGAAGATAGTATTTTTTTTCTTTCTTCTCGATGTCAGTTATCTTTCCACGAGTTCAAGTTTAAAGCAAGCCTGCCTTCTTCCTTTACAAACCCGGCGAAACGCATTCCTACAAAAGGTAGTGAAGGAAAGCGGGAAGAAAGGACTAAACATTAATTACAATAAGTCAAAATGTATGGTAGTCAATCAACATGCAAATCACAGATTAGAGATGCCGATACCAAAAACGTAAAACAATTTAAATATATGTGAAATGCTGTAACAGAGGACAGAAAGTGAGACATTGAAATTGGTATAGCGAAAGATGCCTTCCAAAAGCTAAGTAAATTATTAAGAAACAGGAAACAGAAAAAGTACTTAAATCTTATATAATATCGGTCCTCTATACGGCAGCGAATGCTGGACAATCGCATCACAGATGAAGAAAATAAATGAGCCAACGGAAATGTGGTTCTACAGAAGGATGCTGAGAATATCATGGACTGAACATATGGACAACGATGAAGTAATAGAGAAAATGAAAACAAAAAAGGACACTTATACTTAACATCAGAAACAGACAGCTGAAATTGCTAGGAGATATAATGAAGAAAGAGGGCTTGGAAAATCTGAAACTCACAGGACTGATTGAAGGCGAGAGGGACAGAGAAAAACAACACTTAACCTACCTAGCGAGCTTGTATAAATGGATGGTAGAACAGGGATTAGAAAAGCTAGCAACAGACAAAAGAGCTACAAAGAGCAGAAAATTTGGGAGAACCATAATCACCCGCGTCCTGATGGAACCTGGCACATAGAAGAAGGTTTGGTTTGGTTTGGTTTGGTTTACGGCATATCAAACTCAATAGGTCATTTAATGCTGAAGAAAAAATTTTTACAAAGTATTTCTGGTATTAAAACCTATTTTTACACTTTCATATTGTTTTTACTGCTGTTTCGGGGTTAACTATTTGCCCATAGCTGGGACCCTAACAGGTTCTACCACCGCGGGTCAGAGTGAACCTGGGAATACCAGCAATTAAGAGGTGGTTCCACGCTCCTCAAAACCTCCTGATCAGAGGCCTTGCTGCTGGACGTAGTTTATCGTCTTACCAGGACGCGGATGTAATTTATCGTAATACCCAGTACGGCATAGAAGAAGGAGGAAGAGCCTATGTAAATGGTTGGCAGAACAGGGTTTAGGAGAGATAGCAAAAAAAAATTTACTAAGAGCTACAAAGGACGGGAAATTGTGGAGAGCCTTGATCGCCAACGTTGTAAAGGGACATGGTACATTGAAGATGAAAAATGTAGTCATGTGACTGCCGTACTTTTGTAAATGTCTGGTCATACATAAACTTTAAGTATTTAAATATGATTACGTGAGTGTGTACACATCTAAATCGATACTTTTTAAAGAATGTGAATCGTTTTCCTTTTTTCTTTTTCCTTTTTTTTTTTTTTTTTGCGGTAATAATTTGTCAGATCTTTTGTCAAAGAATGCTCTTAATTCGTTAAAATTGGTGATAATCGAGAAACGAATACGTTTCCAATTTTCTCAGAAGGAAAAACGTAATTCAGGACTTCAGAGAAGAAAGAAAATAAGAGCCGTGTAATTAAGTCTACTGCCAAAAATAAACCCCAAACCCATCTTCCCGCCTTCCTTATTTGTTTAAACGGTCCGTAACACACACTTGACTAACTGCAAAGACTCCGTTTTCTTCTGTGTGCCGTGTCCCTTCAGGACATTGACGATCATGACTCTCCACAATTTCCTGTCCTTTGTAGATAATTTTGTGTTTTTGACATCTTTCCCAAAACCTACTGCGCCATTCATTCAATCAACCTCGCCAGTAATGCTATCCATTGCTTTCCTCTGTCCCTTCAATCTGTCCTGTGAGTAACAAATTTTCTGTTATGGTCCGGTTCCTTGTACCACGGTGATAGTCCAAGGTAGAACCAATAAAGAAGAACTCGAACACGGATATGGAATAACACAGATATAATACAAAAAGGAATATATAAAGAGAAGTAGAAAGTGTTAGTACGAACAATCAGGTTTAGTAGAGAGAACAATGTCGCCTCGACCAGTATCACTATTCCAATGTCTTGCAGTAATTGTCTGAACGCGACTCTGTTTCGGACTGCCTCTGACTCGACTGACTGACTCGCTCGCTCTGACTGACTGACAGACTCCTGACGGACCTCACTCCAGACTTCAGACTGAACAGTATTTAGTCACCCCCCCCCACACACACAAGGGCATCATGTGGCACAAGGCCGGTTTAACGTGGGATCTCCGAGCCCATTGGCTCGGCCAAAAATATGCCCTTTAAACCCGTATAAACGGGTTCAGGGTCGGTTTACCTCCCCGAAAGAGACTCCGCCCTTCGGCATAGCCTCGTTCGGGTTCCTCCCCGCTCGAAGGCAGAGAGTTCAACCGATCAGCCGGTCAGCCGGTCACCTGACTTCGGACTGAACTTTCTGCTTCCTCTTGAGGCGCAGTATTTATTACGTATGGAATATAGTCCATTTTGTTATTATGGGTAAGGTCCCATAACATTTTCCAAGCCCTCTTTTCTCATTATGTGCCCTAGAGATTTCAACGGTCTCTTCCTGATGTTAAAAATAAAAGTATTTTTTGCTGTCATTGTCCCAAGAACTTCGTCGTTGCTCACATATTCGGTATATTGTATTCTCAGCATCCTTCTGTAGAAACACATTTCTGTTTCTGTCTATATCTCTGAGATGAAGTATTATGATTACTTGCATTATTTACCTTATTCGGACTGTTATCCTCATCTTCATTGTCATATTCACAACGTTTCGGCCGTTGTACGCTCCGGCCTTCCTCAGGTGATTGGAATTTTGAACCGAACACTTTATTTCGTCCACCGATAAAGACGTTGATCAGATCCGGTGACTAGACCCAAAGAGTTGTGAGTTCAATACCAGCGCCACGGAAGTGGTGAACCAAATCTTGGAGAGTTGACTAAAAGTTAAATAAATAAGACATCCATCCAGAAGAGGCATGGCACGTGGAAGTAGAACAATCTATCCCGGTGGGCGAAATAAAGGGTTCGTATCAAAATTCCAATCACCTGATGAAGGCCGGAGCGTACAACGGCCGAAACGTTGTGAATATGGCAGTGAAGATGAGGATAACAGTCCGAATAATGTAAGTAAAACTTATCTGTTGTTTCATCTCTTCTTCATCCGTGAGGTGATAGTCCAGCATTCACTGATATATAGAAGGACTGATACTACATAACAGTCCAGTGGACTTTTCTTTATTTCCAGTGATATTGTTCTGTTTCTTAATACTTTGCTCAAATTTTTGAAGACATCTTTCGCTTACCGAATGCGCCTTCAGATCTTTCGTTCCACACTTTTCGTCCTTTCTTAACACGCTCCCCAGATATCTAAATTGTTTTTACCTGTTTGATTCCGCTATCACCAATTTGTAGTTTGCATGTTGGGCAATTCCTTTTGCTAACAATCACGTATTCAACCTTGTAATTTATGTTTAGTCCTTTCTTCTCGCTTTCCTTCTGTAGGAGTTCTTGTAGTTTCCTTTCTGTGTCTTCTATCAACACTGTGTCATCTGCATATCTTAGGTTGTTGTTAAGATTATGACCGCTACTAATGAATCCTGGTAGGATTTCTAATTCTCTGAGAATGGCCTCGCTGTATAGGTTTTAAGAGGTCTGGTAAGAAGACGCATACTTGTCTTAGACTACTTTTTATTAGTAGTACTTAACAACTTTTTTCATTAGTAGAACTTAACTTTTTTCAATTGCATTATGACTAGTGTGATAGTAGCGTGCATATGGGAGCAAAAATAACGTCTTTTGTTGATTGATTCTCAGACTGAATCTAAAAAGAAAATAAACTTTTTTTCAGTATACTATTATATTTTTCAAAGAGAAAAATAGAGATTTATGCATGTTATATAGAAATGTGTTTTCACTGATCCAACGTCTCAAAATGGTTTGTAGTGTTTCATAAGTAGTTCTCTCACTGAACGATGCTAAACGTTCGTGTAGACTAGTTGAGGTTGATCGATTTACGACAATCTCTGTTATTTTAAACAGACCGAAGTAACTTTGCGAATCAAATCACTGCGTCTATTTAACCACGAGTAACTAATGTTTGTAATCTAACTTGCAAAACGTCAAAAAAAAAAACTGAGCCCGTGTCGTTTCATCATCACCGATTAGACACTAAGTTTACTCTGGTCACGATGAACGTTTTCCCTCTCCCTCCCCCTTTTCTCTCTCTCTCTCTCTCTCTCTCTCTCTCTCTCTCTCTCTCTCTCGATCTCTATCACTTGCTCTCTCTCTCTCTCTCTCTCTGTTTCTCTCTGTTTCTTTCTCTCTCTCTCTGTTTCTTTCTATCTATCTATCTATCTATCTATCTATCTATCTATCTATCTCAATGATACACCTTGCTCTGGGCGTCTATTGGGTCTCATGTTCACTCCAGACCTCAAGTACCTCAAGCATACAAATTCATTGCTAAAGATGCTGGAGAAAAGATCGGCTCGTTTTTGGCTTAAGCGGAAAATGTATGATTTCTTCTGACATGCTACATTTTAAGATATCAGGTTTGACAAAAATTACCGTGTTTGGAGCCTATCAATATCACTTTCCAGTCTTGATAGAATTCAAAATCGTTTATGCGGTGTGAATGAAGTCTTATTCTCCACTCTGCAGGCTTTTCCCCACAAAGTCAGCGTCACAAGCCTATTGCTATTTCCACGGCATATGTTCGCATAAACTCAGTACTTCAGTTACTAGGACACGTCATGTCACTTCCATGGAGTCAAATCTTCCTCATTTCCTCCGTATTTTAAATGTAAGAAGTTTCATTCAGTCAGATTTTCCCCAAGTACTACCACTTTGTGGAACCAACTCTGATGGGTCAATCGTTATCTATCCTCCTTATCCTCATAATCTTCACTTCCTTACCAGCTCCTCTTATATTTATATGACATACCTCATTCGATATTAAAATTTTAAGAGTAACTTAAGTACCTCTCAAGCCTTGTATTGGGTGATATTTAATCATTGATACATAGGTTTTCTTTGTTTCAATCGTAATCAACTATATATATTTAATTTGAAATACAACCCTAAAGTCCATAGAAGTATATATATATATATATATATATATATATATATATATATATATATTCAATAACTTGAATTATATAGTCTATCTATCTCTCTCTCTATATATATATATATATATATATGATGAAATATAGCTTTAAGGTATGCTATATTTATAGGTCAAAGTGTTCAATATTAGGGATAGAGCATCAGGCCTGATGATCGTGTTTAGCATGAAACAGACTGTCGCCTCTCGGTGTTAACTTCAATGTCCACTTTTATATATATATATATGTGTGTGTGTGTGTGTGTGTGTGTGCGCACACATATATACATAACACACACACACACACACACACACATATATATATATATATATATATATATATATATATATATAGCATTTTTTTAGAAGAGTTTTGCTGATGTTGTAGATGTATGTTTTGTTTTTCAGTTACTTTAAGATACCTTGTCCATCGTCAAGGTTTAGTGTGGTTTTTCAATAAGAGGGAATAGGCGTTTTCTTTCTTAGACGACTTCTTCAGATAATTTTGAGAATATAATGAATTTTGAATTTCTCCATCGTTATGCCATATGCTTAAAGATTTTACCATTTAATGTTAGTGGACATGTGACAAAAGAAAAGCAAGACTTATTGAACTTCATATCGTAGTTAGGCAGCACACGCTTTTGAAATACCAAAATGGAGGAATAACATCCCGCGTCATTGAACGAACAACCATGGTATACACACGGAATAACGAATTTAAAAGAATTATCAATAAAATCTTATCATTCCCCGTAAAAACTTTTAAGAGATTGGAAAACTTATGCGTTCGTGAGTTAGCACAACACGAGGAAGTTTCAAGGGGTCTGTTAAGAAATATTGATAAAGCTACTGAAGATGTAAAATCACACTGATTTTTAGTTTGCCTTCAAGTCGAAACAGTTTGATATCATATTTTTGAGTTTGAATTTTTATCAAGATGTTCGAATAGATTCTGAAGGTGTTCATTCTACTTTTTTTTTTGTTTATTTTTTCATATTTATTTAAACTTTATTTAAAATTCTGATTCCAAAACTTAATGATATTTTCTTAATATTATAGATCATTTGTTTATTGTTTTTAATTTTATATATTTCTCTGTTGTGGGTTTAGTAGAATCTTACAAATGTTGTTCGAAGTCTGAGTTTCTTTTTTATTTCTTCTTATTATATTTTTTTAAATTTATTATTTCGCATATGTATATATATATATATATATATATATATATATATAGAGAGAGAGAGAGAGAGATATAGATACCTCCAATAATTTAGTATACCTAAGGTTTAAATGTATTTTTTATAAAGGAAAAAACCCTTTTGATGCTTTCACCAGCTTCGATTGAAAGCTAAAGGATTAAATTTTCTAACTCCAGAAGAAAATACTGTGAACTATTTCAAATAGAAATTTGAATGATTTTTAGTCGATTATTCCGAAAAAAACAATCGAAACGGTCATTTTTATCTTTTTTAGAGAAATGCACGCATAACTTATTTTTTCGTTTTTTTAAAATCCCGCTAAAATAAGATATACATTTCTGAAACTTTACTTTCGTAAAATTAGCAAATTTAAAGTTAAATTAATCTGTACTGAAACAAATATCACTTACTTATAGCATAACATTTTCTAGACAAACATTTCTTGACCTGTATTGTTCTTTTCACGTATCCATAATTTGATGGCTGAATGTGTTGACAGGTTTAGTATGGTGCACAAAAATTAACATAATTTTATGAACTCTAAGTAAGAACTTTTTTTTGTTTCTTATAATAATTTAAAATGCTATGAATTTTTTTACATTATTTAGTTAGCTCTATAATGGTATTTCATTATTTAAAAGCTAAGATAATGATAAATAATTTTATTAACTATTAATATTACATTAAGTTATTAAATTTTAAATTTATTAATTTTTTAATTTTAATTGAGATAATAATTAATAATATTATTATTATATTAATAATAAAATTATCTCACTCAGTTATTAATTGTCTAAATTGATAAATGAGATAATTTTATTATCCCAATTTAATTTTTAATTTAATAACTGAGAGTGAGATAAGCCGAAGGCCTTTATATGTCAAGGGGCTTCCCCTAAGGGAGAGACAAGCCTTGAAACACGTGACCTTTACATATAATATCACTTACGAGAATAATATAAAAATAAGATCATATGAATTTCGTAAGATGAATTTCGTAAGATGAGTACCTAATAAATGTAGGTACCATTCTCAGTTGAAATTGTAAAATCAAATTAACTTCTCCACGCGTGTTTCGCACGAACAATTCGCAAAAATAAAGGGTGTAACAAAGGGTAATAACGTAACGTTTTATTGTTTTCAGTACGGTCTTCCGTACATTTGAATTACATCCGTTTTATGGACACAAAAGCCATGCAAAAATAGGTTTTTAATACACTGGTGTTCCGTTGATTGTAATAAATTTGCAATTTAATAATCTGTAAAGATACATCTATTTAATAACACCATTGACTAAACAGTACATAATTTTCACTAATTTTAGAATATTTAACAACATTAATTTAATATTAATAAACTAATTTCAGAAATAACAAATAACTGTTTTAAAAACTCATTTTTAATCGTAAAAGTTTTTTTTTTTTTGCTTTCAGACAATATTATTCATATCCATAAAAACAAATAAAAGCAATTAAAAACATATTTTTGTTTTATTGGGTTTTGTATGCTACAATTCAGAGATGATTTTTAAGTAGAGTTGGTCCAACTAAAAAAAACAAAACAAAAAAAAACAAAACATGATTTGCTTTCCTCAAAGCCTTGTGCTTTTAAATAATATAATCACTAAATTGTCCAATTTTAAATTTCTACAGTTTTATAAAATTAGTTGGGGTTAATAAATATAAAAAAGTATTTTTACTATGACTTAAAAAAAGAAAACATATTTATAATAATTTCCATCATTTGTGAATAGTTTCTGAAAGTTTCATTAAAATCCGACAATTGTTTTTATTTTTGTAAGATTTTCCAAATTAATGTGTCATTTTTAGCGATTTCATGGAGTTATCTCCATACATATATATATATATATATATATATATATATATATATATATATATATATATAAAATGGACAGAAAACCCTCTTTTATACAGGTTTCAGTTAAGAGGGCTGATACGGTATTGCAGCTAAGTTTGTTTTTTTTTATTTAATTTTTATTGAGTTAAAAATTAAAAACTAAAAATCATTCTTGATAATGACAAAAAGTTTAGCCGAAATCGGTCGGATATTCAGAACTTTTGGACAGTTTTTACACACTTTACGTCCCAAAAAGTAAGCACTCGTACGAACAGAAGAAAAATTAAATAAAGAGTATAACCACAGTCACTGATGTGCTTACAGCCATAACTGAATATGTATATCAAGCTCTTGATAATAACAGCGTGACTCGAGCTGTAGCCCTAAATATATCGAAGGCGTTTGACAGGGTTTGGCATGCTGGCCTTCTATGTAAGCTTCAGGGCTACAATATTATAGGACGACTACTTAATTTAATCCAATCATTTCTATCAAATCGTAAAATGAAGGTCGTTGTGATCGGGTTTCTCCTCCAGATCCTTTTATACGAAGGCGGGTATTCCCCAAGGCTCTGGGTCCTACACTGTTTCTGATCTTCATCAATGATTTTCCTGATATCATCAGTTCCCATGTAGGCATCTATGCAGACGACACTATCATTTACTGCTGTCTCAGTAGTAAATCCGGCAGCGCTGATAAAGTTAATCTGGCCGCTGCTCTCAAAAAGGGTCTGCAATCAGTGGTTAACTGCGGCAGGAAATGGCTGGTAAAACTAAACTGCCCTTGTTTAACCACCACAGAGAAACTTCTCTGTCAACCATCAGCATGTTTGATGCTAGACTCCGGGAGACCCTCTCATCGCCCTTTCTTGGCCTCCCGTTTACGATTGACTTGAGGTGGAACAACTACATTGAATCAATAGCTGCATCTATTGCAAGGACAGTTAGTTCTCTGTGTCGTGCCAGAAGGTTTTTCTCGTCAGAGTTCATCTTGCACATCTACAAATCTACTATTCGTCTGTGCATTGAATACTGTTGCCATATCTGGCCTGTTTCCCTTATTGTTTATCTCGAGGTTCTCGACAAAATCCAAAGAACGATCTGCAATGTAATGGATCCTGACATGGCATCTCACCTTCAGTCACTTTCTGACAGACGTGATGTGGATTCTTTCTCTCTTTTCTATAAATATTTTCATGACAACTGCTCTGACGAACTTTTTCCCTGGTGCCCCCGACTATATGAATTTAAGCGTGCTACTAGATTGGCATATAGGTCCCACCGTTTTACTTTTGAAATAGTTAAATGTAACAGCCAGTTTAAAACAAAGAGTTGCTTTTCTCGCACTTCCCGACAGTGGAACTCCATTCCCCATACTTGCTTCCCTGATAACTTTCCTCAATCCCCCCCTCTACCCGGTCTTTTGACTTAATTTCATTCTCTTTAACTCCCTGCGTGATAGTGGCACGCGCCTTTGTTGGAGTAAATTGCTTTAAAAATAATATATATATATATATATATATATATATATATATATATATATATATATATATGTGTGTGTGTGTGTGTGTGTGTGTGGATTTGGCATACATTGACTTGATTTTGATTCATCTTTCCATTCATCTTCCGACGGAAACGTCAGTGTGTTCATTCTAAGTTAAAAAAAAATTATACTAAACCATAAAAAATGTAACAGAATGAGCGAAGCCTCAGTTTAAGCAAAGATAAAAGTGAAAATGGCTAAAAGCAAAAAGGAGTTCCGATACAGCAGTTGTAGATGACAGGGACTACATCTCTTTCTCTCTCTCTCTCTCTATATATATATATATATAGAGATAGATAGATAGATAGATAGATAGATAGATAGATAGATAGATAGATAGATAGATTATATAGATGTAAAGAGAGATTATATATATATAGAGAGATTATATATATATATATATATATATATATATATATATATATATATATATATATATAGAGAGAGAGAGAGAGAGAGAGAGAGGGAGAAGTTTTTCTTTTCTTCACGCCCTCGTACACCCCAGACATGTCGATTATGGACTGTATGTAAATGAGGAATATGTATAAAACAAGTGATTACTGAAGTTTGTGCCGAGTCGAATATCAAAGTATTTAAGGAGTACATATAGCAAAATATTAAGAAACTATTCTAATAAAAATTGCAGAAGAACCAATAAGAAGCTAAATAATGGCCAGCAAAAACGGAAATAAAAAGCCAAGACTTGAGATAAAACAACTGGATGAAAACTAAACAAGCATGGTTGTGAAGAGAACACTTGAAATGGGAAACTTAATCCCTATGAATAGCAACCCGGAACAAATTTATTCAAATAAACTCTATTAAAATCAAAATCAAGATAGGAAAGACATGGCGAAATAATAAATAGAGCTTCTGCTGAGACGGAGACGAAACCATAAAATCAAATAAACTCACGAGGTCGACATGATTGTGTAGAAACCCTGGTCCAATAGGACTTGAACAGACAATTAACATATAAACTAGTGTCGATATGTGCGCTGACTAGAAGCTGTTCGAGAGAATGGAAAAAGCAAATTTCTCTGGGTCTTTGAAAAGACCTAGAGAAATTTGAAACTAATCACTCAGTCCGGCCCAGGAGATCAAATCTAATTAGTGTAAACAAAGATGATCTGTCGGATTTTGGATATGGTGTTCAAGTGAGAATAAAAATCTTAGATAACATATGGACTTTAGCAGAGAACTGATGAAATTATAAATTATGAAAATGGATATTGTAATTATCCTTACTAATGTGCTTAGAACACTTCCAAAGAGCCTTGCAAAGAATTTGAAAAATTGTTAATCGGAATGAGAATTGAAGACTTTCAGAAAATATTTGGCAAAATCAGCAAGAATTTTCAGGAGAGGAGTACTTTGAGCATCCCTGAAAACAAGAGAAACTACTGTCGCTAAAATACAAGATATATAAATATAATAATACCTCAGATAAGTTCATTTTGTTGATTTATTTAATATAATAATATAAATAATAAAGTTATTCTATCAGAGACGCTCGGTTTGTTAAGTAAAAACTAACAATTCCTTCTTTCTGATTTTAATACATTTCTATAGAAAATCATAAGTAACGCATTTACATTGTACATATAAAACCTTTGTCCTTTCAGTAAAGGTATTAATTCTTGATCACTGGTAATATTTTTTTCGTAATTTTCAGTAAACAACATAAAAAGAAAATTGCTTAAATTTTATTTCAAACACAGAGAAATTCAGTGCTTAATCATTCAGTTTCACACTTCAAGTGTTCTCTTCGCAAACATGTTTATAACGTTTCGTCTTCAAGCTAACTGAAATGTTAAGCTCGTGATTGGATAAAAAAAAAATTTAGTCTAAATGTAAGAGTGACAGAGTAAAACTAAATTCAATGGTCAACAATATGAAAAAAATATGTCCACATATACCAGATTGAACTGCAGTTGGCGAAAAAATACAACTGGAATTCTTGTTTTAATTTTATTCATTTTGTTTGTTTGTTTTTTCTATAGCTGTTAGGGTAATACTCGCGGTCCCCAACCACTAGGCTGTGGGTCGGTACCTGGAAGCGGACCAATTGGTACCGCCCCGTTGACTTGTTGGTATCGGGCTGCACAGAAATGCAAATTTTTTTTTTTCTGTTTTATTGTCTATGGCGGTTTTGTTTATTGTTATGCGCATGAGCGACTTCGACTTCCTTGGTTCGGGAAAAAATTGTCTGAATGACACCGGTCCGTGGAGCAAAAATGGTTGGGGACCGCTGCTCTAAAACCGAATCATTAGTTTTCTTTGACAGTTTCACTTATTTGTTTAATAAACCACTACATTCTTAACCTCTTCAAATTCAGAGTCAACCTTTATCTACTCTACATATCCTCATCATATGCACATCCTGTTTCCTCCTCCACCTCTCTTGCAACCATCCCAGTCAGTAACCCTCTAACTTGAGTGGTCCTAGCATTTTGTATTGGGTGAACTAAAGTAAAAACAGTCTATACCTGTAACATCACGGGTTACAGCTAATAATATTAATGATAATATTATTTTTTTTTCTTACTAAAATGATTGGTGGAAAATGTCATGAAGCCATTTCTGACCTTAGGTCTCTGGTTGGGACCTGGAAGGAAATGTGTATACAACAGAAATAAAAGGAAATAATAATAATAATAATAATAATATTGATATGGCAGTCCCTGCTGACTGCAATATATCCAAAAAGCTGTCAAAATACAAGGACCTTGAAATAGAAATCTCAAAAATGTGGCATATGGGAACATCAACGATCCCTGTTGTAGTTGGATCCCTAGGACTGGTTGAAAAAGATTCCAGTAGACTAATTGAAGGGATTCCTGGAAATCCATGCCTCAAAAAGTACAGCCCACACTTTACGAAGGGCTTTATTTATGTAATTTTTTTTTTTTTAATTTGTCAGTGGAAAGTGTCATGATGCCATTTCTAACCTTAGGTCCCTGGGTGGGACCCGGAAAGAAATGTGCAAACGCCAGAAATCAAAGAAAATAATTAAAGAATAATAATAAATTCACTCCATCACCAAAGAAGCTGCACTCTTCAAGAAACAGTTTAATATACATGAAATCCTACCAACAAAAACGAAGCGACGAGTAAAACAGAAAGACACTTGGGTAAATGAAATTACAAAAACCTGGGAGGACAAGGCGTTGCATGGCAAATACCTAAAAAAGAACGAAAAAGCAGATGTAGACCAACAGAAAACACATCAGTGGCCGAGGAACACCGGGTTGAAAATTTAGACAGAAGGCCCAATTATTGCCGCTCAGAACCAAAAAACTCCTTTCAAGAATTAGTGTTATTTACGTTTCGGGTATAAAACTGAAGCTAGCAAATATAGATTTGTACAAATCCCAACGAGAAAAAACGGGGCTTTCCTTAAATATACATAAACTCATGTACAGGTTATGTAATGGTTTGCGATTCGGAAAGCTAAACAGATCCTATCACTGTCACATAATCAAGGATGGAACTAACCTGAAATGCAGGATCTGCGGAAAATATTCTGAAATTGTCGACCATATTATCTCAGGATATCCGAAACTAGCAAAAATGAATATACCCACAGACATAACAAGGTAGCGACATATGTGCACTTGAAGATGCAACAAGAAGAAAAGTGAAACCACTGAGAGATGGTTGGAGTACCAACCAGACACAGTTACCCAAAATAACAATGTAACTATCCTATAGAAATTACGGTTACAAGTTCAACAGTAAAATGATAAAACCTAGGTGCCAATCTAGTCAGTCAGTTATGCGCCATGCGTGATACACGCTTAGACAATCATGACATGACTGACGAGGCAGTTTTTTTTTCCCGCAATAGGTTGCCATTTCTTTCTGCGGTAGACCCGTTGCCATCCAAGGCTATAGAATCCGGTCTGTACTGCTGTTTACCCAGGGGGTGGGGAGAGGATCCATACCTTTCCCAAGGGTATTAGCACGTAAGTGAATGTAATGGATCTGGCTGGAATTCGAACTTGGCTCTCCGATTTCTCAATCCGAGCCGCTATCCATTACTCCATCATGCCTCCAATCTAGTACTATGCTTAAATTCATGAAGTCAAGCGACCAAAGAGAAAAGCTTACCATGAAAATATTTATAGAAAAGGCACAGCGAAACTACGTGACAGCGGTGGGAAAATGATTGAATCTGAGATGCTTGATCAGGACCAATAACATTGCAGATTCTTTAGATTTTTGTTAAGAACCTCTAAATACATAGCAGAAGCACCAGAAAATGTGGCAGTAATATTCTATCCATGGACAAATGGTAAACGTAAAAAGAGTGCAAGACAGATTCTGGAGAGAAAATTTTCTTATACGACACAGGGAAAATGAATCAACTTTCTTAACAG
>CAHIKZ030000503.1:805000-853573 GCA_903632075.3 Acanthosepion pharaonis | reverse complement strand
CACACATACACATCAACATTTTTTAACCTTTTCTCTTCTTATCTTCCATACCCTCCCACCTTATATATATACACACATATATATATACACATATACACACACACACACACACACACACACATACATATATATAAAAAAACCTACATATAAATACACTTATATTCAAACCTACACATTCCTCAGTGCAAACACGCTAACCTACACATAAATAAATATATACACATATACACTAACACAAATAACACTATGTAGGTAAACAATACACATTTATATCATCAGTATGACCATCAGGCAATAAAAATACTAATCTATTAAAATTACAGTGACATATCATTATCATTTAAAGTATACGACCCCTACACTAAGTTAAATTTATAACGGTGTTTACAATTAACTGTAAGTTCATATCTTTGATTTAGGAGATCAGCCTTGTTTTTAAATCTAATAATTTCAAATTTTCGTTAAGGCATAGGCAACATATGGGGCATATAGAGTTACATGTCTGAGCTTTTCTTAACCAAACTCCATTTAACCATAGGTGTTTTTTTCTTTTCTTTTAGATTCCAAAAAAATACTTGGATAATGAAGTCATGTACCTATATTCACTGCGATTAAAAGATTGCATATGCCCCCATAGCGTTCCTGAATGTTTTCATGAAAGCTTTACCAATGTAAAATTTCTTTAAATTTAGATTTCAATTGTTGAAATAGTAATAAGATAGACTACAGTAATCCCACAAAGTTATTTGTGAGGACAATTATTCAGTTCCTACAAATACATAAGTTATTATTTGTTATTATATTTAGCATTACTAGTTAAACCTGCCGAATAGTCAAGCCTTTTGAATCCTATACTGTTAAAGACTATGTTGTTATGTTTTTAATTATCTTCTCAAGGTTATCAAGCAACAACATGATAGCTTAATTTAAAGAGTATTAGGATTAAATATTTTACTAAAGTGGGTTAGTTTCAGGGTTGGGAAATGTTTCTTTGATGAGGTTTAAAATATATGTCCCAATTAGTTTTTTAACTATTATATTGAAAGGTGAGGGAACCCAATGATCTTTTCTAGATCTTCTTTCTATTTTGCATTTAACAGGGTTTTATATTGAATAGTTATTTTTGTATCCACTATTTTTGAGTGCTAATTGTAAAAAATCATGATGTTTATTAAAAACATCCTTGTTATAAGAGTTATGCTAATTCTAAATGCAATGAAAGAGGGTATGTGTTTGGTAACTGAAAGGGGATGGTTGAATTTAAGATACACATATATTGGGTTAAATTAATCTTTTATATAAATATATATATATATATATATATATATATATATATATATATTTTCTGTTTATACTTTTTTTTATAAATACAATTTATTTAAAATAAATGCTATATTTTTAATTAAACAGTATTAATCACATTTACTGGCCTGAATGTTCAAGAAATTAAGTAGAAAATATGTGTTATTCAACAGGAATCGAACCTGAATACCTGTTATATGGAAACTATCATTTGATTTGACATGCTATACTATTCAGCTACAGAGAAGCATCTAGTTAGCAAAGTTTAAATTACTGTTTATAAACACACAGTCTTCGATGATTTTTATCAAATGAATTATATCTGCTCACAAAACACATCTTAATGTGAACAATGACAATATATAAAGAAATGTATCAATAATTGTTGGACTTAATACATTTCATTATATATATATATATATATATATATGAGGGGAGGAAAAAAAAGCTTAAATCTAATGCAATTCCAAAAGTAATCCCTTAAAATATTTCATGGCTCTTATTCTGAAGAAGTTAACATTTATTCGAAAGTATTTTTAATATTCAAGTGTTTGTTTAAATTTGTATTGTGAATTAAATCAATGTAAAAGTTTTTAAAACACAGAAACATTTTTTAAAGTTGTGTTCTTATTCAAAAAAGAAAATTCAATTTTTGGAAAGCAAATTTTTCAGATTCCTTTTAATAGTTACAAATCACAGATTCTGAAAGTAAATATGACAGATTTTGTTACTTTGGCTGTTTACGTTTTAATGCTTGTGTTCAAGGTGTGTTCAGAAATAATCCAGCCATTTGATATGAATGTAAAAGTAACCTACCCAGAGAAATGGCACTTAGTCCACTTCAATTACCCCCTGTTGGAAACTAAAGCATTTAGTCTAGTATATATTCCATTTTTCAAAACAGTCTGCAAAGTTCTCTTTTGGTATTATCTGCCTTGTTAATCTTTTCCATGATATTTCAAGAGTAAGTTTAACTTTTGGAAAATCAGAAACCAGTGCCAAATCTGAATTGTGTGTGGGAGGAGCTAATAGATCTGCATGGGAGGAGGTAATAGATCTTGGGTCTGCAATGTTTTAGCTAAATAACTGCAAGAAACATGAAGAATCTACTTAATCACTCACACTCTAAGCAAGTTCATTCAATAGCATATCCTTGCCAAATAAGTAAACCTAAAGGAGAGTGTGGGCAAGATACGGCTATCAGTTCTTGAGGTATTCAAAATGGCTGGATATATTCCAGACAGAACTCACATACTTGTTGTCAAGAAAGCTTGATTTAATACTTTAAATGAAAATGTAGTTTATTTTATTGGTGATCAGTAAAATATAAACTTATTTTATTACATTTTCCTGTGAATTTTACACCAAAATTGTAACACCAGCATTTGATAAAATGAGCTAAAACAATAATGACAAGGAAAGAATATGTTTAATAAACTCATTAACATGTACCAGTATAAAATCTATTTTTTGTGCCAAAATTTAATGCTTATATTTCTTTGTTTTTTTTTTTTAATTATTTAAAAGTGTTGCAAAAACTGATTCTTGAATGATTATTAATGAAAACAGAAGTTGGTCTGTATTTGAATTTACAGCAATTTTAGAAGATTTGATTATTGAAGTAAAATCCTGTTCTTTGTAAATCACAGACTTTTACTTTGTTTTAATCATTTCACCCCAGCAATGAAACAAAGCCACTAAGATGTAGGTGGGGGTTTTTGGGGGATGGTTACTGAATATGAGAGAATATAGGAAAAAGAAAAACGTTATTAAGGAGTGAGAATAATAAAAGAACAGGAATTAAGAAGGTAAAAGATAATGATTGATAAAGCATTTAAATTTCTAAACGTCAAACTTGACTGGGAAGCAATAAGCCAGAAGAGAGTTTCACAAGTGAGAAGTGTGAGAAAAGAAACTGTTAGCATAGAACATATGGTTACATTTAGCCAATTCAACTGTAAAATGATGAGACCTTGCTGCCAATCTAGCACTGTGTTTAGATTCATAAAGTCTAGGTACCAAAGAGGAAAATTCATCAGAACAATTACCATGAAAGTATTTATAGAAAAGGCATAGAGAAGTTACATTGTGGTGGTGGAAAAGTGACTGAAACTGAGATACCAGGTCAGGACCAGTAACATTGCAGATTCTTCTTTGAATTTTATCAGGGATCTCTAAATATATAGCAGGAACACCAGACCATAAGTGGCAGTAATATTCAAGCCATGGATGAATAGATACAGGCTTATAAATATGTAAGATAGATTCTGGCAAGAAAAATTGTCAAGCACAACACAGTGAATCAACGTTCCTAGCAGCAGCACTAGCAAATGATTCAATATAATCTTTCCACTTCATGTCAGCAGAAAATGTTAGTGTGAGAAAGTGCAATGAGACACTCTCCTGGTGGTTAGTATCAGCCATTAAAAGAATAAAAATATTCTAGTGACACTAAATATTAGCTAAAATTAATTTTCAATTATGTCATGAAAAATAGTAATTTTGTTTTAAATAAATTGAAATCTAACGTATTTTATTTTATTCAGTTTTAAGAAAGAGAAGTTAAGTTTTCATTTTCTATTTACTAGTTATATGATTTTTAAAAGATTGTTTTACAATTGGAATCTGTTTAATATGATGTACCAGACAAGAAAGAACAATTCCTACAAAATATGTATGGCTTTTGATATAGGCAATTAAAAAAATAATAAAATTCTATCAAATCTCAATTTTAAGGTTTTTAAATATATATTTGTGGTTGGGAATGCTTATCTGCAATTAGAAGTTAAAACAGAATGAAAAAAAAATGAAAAGATGGAAAAAAATGTCACTCAAAAAAATGTTCCTTGTTTCAAAAATACATGAAACAATTTGATTAAACAGCATTGAATTTTAATAAATAAAAAAATCATTGAGTATAGACATTGTTTAATATTTTGATTTCCTCATATTCTACAGTGTATATGAAATGGAAAATAACTTTATGCATAGAAATACTTTGAAAAAAATTAACTTTTTATTTGTATTTTCTTGTCTTAATTTTAGTTGCTTTTCATCACAGACTGTCATTCTATAACATAGATCAGAAAGAAAGAATAACTTTCAGTAAGACTTGAATTCGCATTTACTTCAGCAAGCTCATCTGACCATGACAGTTTCTCTTTTTAAATTATAAGAGATTAATGGTTGGTATAAAATCAATTCTAATCATATAATTTTATTCCTTATTTTTCCCCCAATTGGTTAGTTCTATTTTTATTTGTTATTTTCCATGCAAGTCATACCAAAATCTTCTACTTTATTTCTAATCCTCTTTATTTCTGATAGTCAGAGTAATTCCAATAAAAAGCAAGTAAAATAAAGATGAAAGAAATATGAGTCACAAATTAATAATGATTGACAATAAGAAAATTCAAAATAATATTGCTTTGCAATAACTTGACATAATATTAATGTATCTACACCTGTTCCTGAAAAGTAAAAATTATTCAAAGTAATATTATTCAAACTTATCAGATGAAGTACTGTCATCCATGTTTAATTTTTGACTTGTATTTTCTTTATCTCACTTCTTTTGGTTTTTATTTCAAGTCTCAAGCTACCATTCTGTGTTTCTTAGTAAGCAGTTAGGATCAGAATTAAAGAATAAACCTCAACAAGATTCAATCTCATGCCTGTGTAGAGCAGCTGCCTTATAAACAAAGAAGATAGAAGAAAGCATACAAAAAAACTTGTCTCTGCAACAGACTTTATTTGTTTTATGTCGACTGTATTGTAATAAAGTTAAATGTCTCTTGCTTGAGTATGTCCATTTTCCTTTTTGGTTCAGAAATATTGTATGTGAAGTAAGAATAAGAACGGGTAAAGATGGTCAAGCTCAAGTCAGCCTCATACTGAGTTGGGATAGCCAAATCTCTACTTCATGAGTAGGGCTGCTGCTGAAAACATGTCTGAATGATATTGTTAGAAAGTAGAAAGAGAAAGATTCTGTCCTTTCTGAAAGTGGGGTCATAAAATCAGAAACCCTTTATTTATAACTTAAATCATGGGAAAATTAATTTGTTTTGTTTTATTCTTTATTATTATTTTATTTATTGGTTTTTAATTCATTTTCTCTCAGCAATTAGGCCATGAAGACTACTGGTTATGGAAGCTTAAATCTAACCATATAACTTTCATTCTTTTCCTTAATACCTGATATGCTACCATTTTTTTAATATATACTAGAAGTGTTGATCCTAATATTACTCAAACCTATCATATGAATCATTTTCTATAGGTTATTCATTTTAAAATGGTATTTCCTTGTGATAAAAGGCAAAAGAAATGAGATGGATAAAATACAAGTGAAAAAATATACAATGGATGATTATTAGGGTTAGAATATTTAGTACATGTATGGAAGCACATACAGGAAAACAATCAAATTTATTGAATATGTCACATGGGAATTCTAAAAATATTCATTATATCACTTGATAAGAATTCATATTAAAACAAAAGATATTTTCTTTTGTTGAATTTTCTTTTTTCATCTTTGGCCATGTTAATGTTAGACAATTTACTTGTTAACTAGAGACTAGAATAATGAAATTCTAAAAGGAAATAAAGAACATGACTTATATAAATAAACTGTTGTCCAGTCCTGGCATTATTTCTGTCTACCTGGATGATATAATCTTGTATTAACGGACATTAATGATTTTCAAGGGTAGCATGTCCCTCTTTATTTGAAAAATTAGCACAACATAATTTTCTATCCTTTGTTTCATTTCTATTTATTTTGATATGTAACATATTTAACTCAGCTTAGTAAATACCAACCCTAAAGAGATAGGTATCACCAAGTAATTTCCTTGCCCAATGAAATGTTCTGTTGGATGTTAAATCCTGACAATGCAGTCCAAAATGGCTCTTTAATAAATGTAAGTATAAATAAATATATAAGTATAAAATTTCAGAATGTGTAGCAGAGACAAGATTATTAGAAATGATAAAAAATGTCATAGTTTCGTTTTGATTTGATCAGCTCTTCATGCATGGTCCTCATCATTTTCCTTGTCAAATGGTTGATGTCTTCAATCGTCTTCTCAGCCAAATTGATAGATTCCGTCAAATCACCATCCACTAACTGAAATAAAAGACCATCATCATAATGTATCTTCAAATATAAAATGTTGGAAATTACACATTTTAAAAATAATTTTTTTTTTTTTTTTTTTTTTAATTGATTTCACCCCATGCAAGGCAGTGAAATGACTAAGACACAAGGAGGGGGTTACTGAGGGTGGAAGAATGACACATTACTAGGGAGAAAGAACAAAAGATCAAGAGGACAGCACATAGTGATTGACATTGCATTTAATTTTTTGAAGATTAAAGTTTGCTGGAATGGAGTTCTACAAGTGAGAAGTGTGAGAAAAGAAACTTTTAGCATAAAATTTATGGTTCCATCTAGTCAGCTCAACTCTAAATTGGTGAGAACTCGATGCCAGTTTAATACTGCATTTAAATTAAAAAGTCTAGGTACCATAGTGAAGGGCTCATCCTAACAATTACCATGAATGTATTTATAGAAAAGACACAGGGAGGCAATCTTATGGTGGTGGGAAAGTGCCAGATCAGGACTGATAATATTGCTGATTCTTACAAAAAACAAATCTGGATAATTTTCTGGTAGTTTTAGACAAAGGATGATTAAAAAAACATTGAAATATAAACAGAAGAAATCATCTTGTGTATCAACCAAATATTAATGACCTACTTGTATTTAACACTGAGGAAGTTTGAAAGATACTTAGAATGAGAAAGAGAGTTGAGACAAATAATGAGGAAAGAAGGCTTGAAAAATTTGACACTCACAAGACATATTGAAGGTAAGAGGAATAGAGGGAAACAGAAAGTAACCTATCTAACAGAGATTGTATAAATGGATGGCAAGACAGGGAGTAGAAGGAATAGTAAAGGGACAAATATTATCTGGAGTTATGAAGGATAGGAAGTTGTGGAGAGCCATGATATCCCAAGTCCTGATGGGGCATGCTACATGAAAGAAGTAGTGGAAAAAAAGAAAACTATAAAATGACAGAAAGCACAGTCATCAACAAAAGAGAAAGCCCAACATGAATTAGCAAGATCAAAATCAAGCAGGAAGAGAAATTGGGTTGTGTGGTATCAGATGACAGGTGATGTGACAGAAATCTGAAGAGACATTGGATTAGCGAAAGATTCCTTCCAGAAACTAAGCAAAGTATTAAAACATAGGAAAATAAAATTAGGAACAGAAGAAAAGAGTGCTAAGCTGCTATTTAAAATCTAATGTTCTACATGGCAGTGAATGCTGAACAATTTCTTCACAATGAAGAAGAAATTTGAAGGTACAGAGATGTGGTTCTACTGACCAATGCTGAGAATAACATGGACAGAACATATGAACAATGGGAAAGTCTTAAGGAAAATAGGAACAACAAGGAAACTTATATTCACTGTTAACTATGCTGACTCTTGTGGTCCTACCTAGAACTAAATTCACCATTCTTGGTTAACAAATTCCTGAAGATATTAGACTCTCACTCCTCACAGTTTAATGAATGTGTTCTAAGCAGTGGCAGTAGCAGGCTTGTCTCCATCCTATCAAAGTGGGTTTAATCTTTAGGCATTATTTAAGTTTAGTGAAATTTCTCCTCAGGGTGAAATATTCTATTGTTTGGTGAAGTGCTGTCTCTCAGTTTATTGATCAAGATCCATTTGAACACTTACAATCAGAAAGTGACAGCAGAAAATTTGGGGGTACATAATGAGGAAAGAAGACCTGGAGAATTTAGCACTTACAGTACATACTGAAAGCAAAAGAAACAGAGGAAGACAACAAGTAACCTACTTTGAATGAATGATTGGCAGAAGAGGGATAAAAAAGGGATGTTAAATTTACAAGATAAGCTATTTTATTTCCTAGGTAAATAAAAAAATATGAAAAGATGATAAAACTTTATTATTATCAATACCTGATGATTGAATAGAGAAAGATTCTAGCTACAAAACACTTTTTTCTTATCATCCCTACAACTAACTATGCATTTTCATCAATAATGAACAATGTCTCTTCATTTTGTAGGTTGACAAAAGTACAAAGTCACCCAGAACTTGGCTTATCACACATTGCTGTCGCTTCTGTTGAAATACATTAATCACTGCCTAACTTTGCTCAAATCCACTGTTTGATTTTTGTAAAATTTCAGCAAATGAATGCTAACTGGATTAAATTTTTCTACGTATAGAAATTGAAAGGTACAATTCTGCATTTTCATGTCAAATGCTATCATGTCATGAACTTGCCACACAACTGCAATCTGTCAGAAGGCAAAACAATTTATTAATGGGGAAGGTGTAACATTTACTGCTATAATATTAACATCGACTTCTGATGTCATAGGTCAACATAATAGGAAGTATTACTTTAGGAACAATCCTTTTATATAAAATATCATATAATAATTGTACTTGTTCTTTCCTTCATTAGTTCCTTAGTTTGCACAACCGTTATCCCCTGCCAATACATCATAAATAATAGATTATTCTGTTTTGATTGTGTAGAAAGGCATAAAACACATCAAAAATGCTACTTGGTTTCAGTGAGAAGAGAAAGAAGGGAAGATAGACATGTTTAACATCTGTTTCAGTGAAATAGAAAAATATTTGTCAATTTCAAATTTTTCTATTTGTAACCCCTTCTTTAAAAAATAACCAGAATTCATATGTATAATTGTTATTGCAATATTTTGTTAAAGTTGTTAAGCTAAAAGATATTTAACAATGCAATAGGAGAATTACTACAGATATTTTATTATTGTAGAACTTGCCATGAGATTATTCACTGATTAGTATTCATCAGAAATTTAAAATAAGAAAACCGTGAAATTTTCATGGGTTGAAACTAGTATAAATTAAAATGAAACAATATTCCTTCTACAATTATACAGTGACTATTTTACTAAGATGAGAAAAATACCTGATAATTTCTGTAGTCGGAATGATTTCTTTGTTCCAAAGACATATTTTGGCTGCTGTAAATTAAAAAAAATTTAGGTAACATTAAATTTTCCTTATTAGTTTTCAGACATCATATATGTTGAATTATACAACTTTTTAAGGTCAGTCAATGTTGCAAGATAAAAATAAAGCAGGCAAAAGTTAATGAAAAGAAGAAAAAGAGATAAGATCTTTGTTTGTAATTCTTAATTCCTAAATAATTAATGATATAAAATGCCCAAACATTTTAGATAATTATAACCCATCAATAGCCGATGGCAGCCAAGTTTTCTTACTTGGAGGAACTCTGTATTGCTTTGAGAATGGTAAAGGTAATATGGAGGCACAGTGGAGTAATGGATAGCAGCTTGGATTGAAGAATCAGAAAGCTGAGTTCGAATTCCAGTTGAATCCATTACATTCACTTATGTGCTAATACCCTTGGGAAAGGTATGAATCCTCTTCTTCTCCCCCAGCCCATTATGGATAAATAGCAGGACAGACTGGGTTCTATAGCGTTGGATGGCAACTGGTCTACCACAGAATGTAATGGCAACCTACTGCAGGAAAAAAATCTGCCTTGTCAGTCATGTATCAAAAGATGCATGATTGCCTAAGCATGTATCATGTATGACAGATAACTGACTGAAAGGTAATATAAAGAATGCTTCATACTCAATGCAACTGCAATCTTATTTTGGACACAGACTGGCTATGAAAAAATTCCTTTTCTCATGTAATTTTCCAATATTCATTAATGAGTTTTACTTTCTAAATCCAACGTGTGCTTTAAATATTCCAAATTCCAGACAAGCAGAAAGTTCAAGTTTCATTTCTAATTATGCTATTTTTATGCTTTGGATTGAAATCCATTAATTACTTAAAATTTCTGTTTACATTTTAGATACGAATATATAACTTAGCAGATATAGTCATTGAAATTCCCAATGAGAGATTTGCATTTTATAAAAGGGGGCAAATGCAACCTTGTTTTGCTATAAAGACCACCATGGCTGAATGATTAAAGCATGCTTAGCTAAAAGGTGGTTTCCCAGGATAAAGGGAATACAGATTTGATCCTTGCCAAGAGCTACATTCTCTCTAATAAAAATTTCTGTTATCTAGGCTAGTGAACATTAATTTCACTGCTTAAAAACAAATATCTGCTCAAACATGTATATCCATTAAAATAACATTTATAATACTAAAAATAATGTCAGATTGAAACCCATTAATAACATAAAACAGTATCTGTATATCATAATGATCCAATTTCTGTATGTTTGTTACAATAGCACAGTAAAAAATGGCACATTGTAGTGCAATTTTTATTAGTACAATATTGTTTAATTCCTCTAACTTGATGAATAAATGAATTCCCAGTTCAGTCATATGCTGGTTTCCAAATGAATCTTAATTAAATGTAAATTAGCAAAAAAAAGAAGTATACAAAGGGGATAATGCCAAGTCTATTAACTGCTAGTTATGGAGTAGTTTCCCTTGACCTGTCTGCATTCTTTTCTGCCAGCCATAGTAGTATACCTGTGATGATATATTAATAATAATTAATCTCAGCAATAATTATCATTTTTAAATAATCATAAAAGAAATTCTAGAAATAGAAAGTGACTTGACATTAAGCTGAAGCTAATGAAAATGATGTTTAAACTTCAGTAAAAATGTGTTCTATTCACTAAGAACATTATTTGATGACAAGATATTTATATCATATGACAAAAGCTATTTATAGCCACTACTGTGATACAGAAATATGTTTTTCAAAAACACTGTGTTCAAACTCAACCTTCTTTTATAGCAAAGACGTTGAATGAAACAGTCTAAGATAAAGCAAATAAATTCTCTAAAGATCAGATAACTCATTTATCTGGTGTCTCCTGTCTATATAAGTAAACTCTTCAGAGAAAATATTAAATACATATATAACTATAGAATCATGGAAATGGTTCAAGAAAAATGTTTTTTTTCTGATTAAATATTGGTAGATAATAGACAAGAATAAAGAAAATGTTGAATCATTGCATGAATAAACAATTCATTTCATTGTCTACTCAGAATTCTTTGTTTCTATTTAATGAGAAATAAAAAAACATCAATAATTTAAATGATAAAGAAATGGTTCTGTTGAAATCAATTATGTAACAAATGGAGATAATAATTGCCATTTTGTTTCTTAGCTGTTTGCAGTGCAAGAATATTCATCAAATACTTACTTATAAACAGAATATGTTGGTGCTGGTACTGAGATGGTCCCTCTTTGTGCTGGGGGTGTGTAATTAACTTCAGTAACATAGTTGTGGCTGCAACCTGACATGCTGCAGATGTCACAAATTGGTGTTACTGAATGAGGTATTGGATTACAATTTCGACTGAACTGTAATGTAGCATTTCTGTTTATGGCATTAGGGACAGGATTATAACTTGATTGTCTTTGGAATGTATCTGAATGTAACAAAGCAGCAGGAACTCTATAAGGATTGTGAGTGTAATGAGGTGGATTAAAAACTGTTTGTCCTTTCAAACAACGGATATCTTCAAGTTGGTTATAGGAGGGACAGCAAACAGGTTCTGGGGCAAGATTGTTTGTAGACTGGTGATAATCTGAAGATTGACTTAAGACCTTGCATTGTCTTTGCTTCACGTGTAAGGTAGGATCTGTTTGTATCTGTGAAATATCTTGAAAGGATCTGGCAGAGGGTAAATTATTATTTGGATTTGATAAATAAAATGGATAATTTGATCTGTGTTCTGATTCTGATGATACTAGAGATTTTGCGGGTAATGATTTTGGAGGGTCTTTTTTATGTAATACAGGTGAATGATAATCAAGGAGAGTGACACAAGTATTTTGACTGTTTTGAACTGTGAATGGTGTTAGAGATTCTGGTGATGTCATTACAGCATTAGAATTGTTAACTCTTGTAGGATTAGAAGCATCAATACTATTGAAATTGCTTATTCTTCTGTAAGAACCAATAGGAGAGGGATTCTTCCAATGAATGTCTTCAGGTGAAGATCTGACTGTAGTTTGATAAAGTATATCTTGAGGAACGTTGTTATGATAAATATTTGGAGGAGGTGAAAACATTATTGAATTTGAAGAAGGTAAATTGGTTCCAGTAGAAGAAATTTCTCCAAGACATCCATCATTTTTTGAATTTGATATAACTGTGGCATTTTTCCAAGGCATTCCATTGTTGAACCTTGCCTTGAGGGACTCAATTTCAAGTTGAAGATTTCTCAATTTTTCTCTGTAACAAAACAAAACACATTGCAGAAATCAATGCTATACGTTAAACATTATACACACAATAGTCCCATATATTCTGTCAATAATATTTTTCTAAATTCCTGACCAATGACAATCCCTTTCTTTCTGATTTTTCAATAGATATCTATAGTAAAATCATAAAAAAATGAATTTACATTATTTATATTATATGCACGGTAGGCCTATTCTGTTGTTAATGGTTGTACTCATTCATGACCACTGACAATGCATTTCTTTCTGGTGTTCAATGAACAACATGCAGTTTATTAGAAAATGACAGTTGTGAATTTAAAAGTGAAAGGGCCTCTGTAAAAAAAACTAAATGCAATCAACATAAAAATAAAACTAAGATTCTTCTTTTTTTTTTTTTATCCCCTTCCCCCACTAGAATTTGCAGAATTGTTATATGTATAATCATTAGTGTAAATGGAAATTTTGATATATTTGTATAATAAGTCCTGCCTATACTTCAATGGATTACAAAAATGACTATTTGTATAATAGTCCAAGGATTAAATGATGTTATAAGTGTTTCATAACCTTTTGTTAATTTTGCATTCCTTTGATAACAAATGAAAGACTTTTAGCCAGCCAGCCACCCACTCACACATCCACCAGACTGAAAAATACTGATTAAATTCAATGATAGTTAAGAAGTGAATGTCTTAAAATCATATTTACTCACTTTGTAAACTATAACTGACAAATTATGAGGTTATGGTAAAAAAAAAAAAAAAAAAAAATCGCCAAAAAATAAAATTCACTTTGACTTATTGAATGAATGAAGAATAATTTGAAAAAATATTGAAAGATTAAATAATCAAACAAAAGGTAAAATTCTTCTGGAAATCAATTAATTTAGTAAAAGTTAATCTACGCATATCTTGTCATATTTTGTTTAGTACTACATGATTACCCAGTCCAGGGATTGAACTCACAATTACTAATTAAGATAGTACAGACTAAGTAGAAACAAAGTGAACCATAATTCAGCAGTACTAAAAAAAGAATGAGATCAGATATCCTGAGACAGTTGAACAAGAAAGTGAACAATCTATTCACTGTAGGTTAAATAGAGAGTTCATTTCAGAAGGTCACCTAGATTGACAGGCACCTGAAGAAGCCTAAAGGATACAATGACTGAAATGCTGTGATAATAACAACAAAGATATAAATGTAAATAATTTAAATATAGATGCTGATAAACTATATTTGATGATATGATATCTAAAAATGGATTGATTCTGACTGACAAAATCATGTATTAATTATATTGTTTTCAAGATGAGAAATTGATGTAATAGAATAACCTGTCACCCCCATAAGTATCTGTAAGTCAACAAACTACAGGGACTAGCTGCGACCTGTTCCAGCTAAACAGTTGAACTCTCTGCCTTCACGCAGAGAGGAACCCGGACGAGGCTCCGCCAAAGGGCAGAGTCACGTTCGGGGAGGTAGACTGCCCCTGAACCTGTTTATAATGGGTTCAAAAGGGAATATTTTTGGCCAAGCCTATGGGTTTGGAGAACACATATTAAACCGGCCTTGTGCCACATGCAACCCTCATGGGGTGGGGAACTAAATATACTAGCTGGGATTTGTTGAGTATGACTCAGACTTATGTGAAAACTACCAACCCTCCAATAGTAGCACTCACTACTGGATTGCCTTGTGACAACCTTGTGCATAACTGTTACCTTTATTCTTATTATACTGGTTTGTTACAATAAACCTTTACTTATTTTATCTACCTTGTTTTTCAAGTATATATTCCTATTAGCGCAGAATATAACAGAAATCTTAAAAAACAATGAAATTATTTTTTTCAGGTTTCTTTATAGCTTTTATTAAATTTATTCTCGCATTTTAACAACTGAAGAGAATCAGATGTCGTAATTGTAAAAACACTTGATTTCACTGGTGAAGTTGAATTAAAAAGAATAAAAACTTGTAATTTCAATGGATAATTTATTGTTAAAACATATATTTTGGAAACCTTTTGCAATCTTTGATAACTCTTGAGAAATAAATCAGATGTTATTAAAACAATGCAGCAAATGTGATGTTGTTGGAATTTCTTAAATGGAACATTTCCTTTATTTATTTTTGATTAGTTTACTGATTTTTTATTCTATGATCATTATGTAAGCAGTTTAGATTCAAAATAAAAGAAATTTCCAGTCCATGCTCCTTATAAATGGTTGTAGATTTTGTTGGGGAAAGATTCCATGATTCACTGTTGAATAAAAAATGAGGGAAAGGACTGCTGCAACTTCAAATGGAATAACTATTTATTTAACATAAATTACAAAAATTCTTAAATGTAACTACTATCATGAAATAAAAGTTTGTATTTAGAAAGTTCTTCTCTCTGACTGAAAAAGAAATGAACATGGTTTTTCAGTAAGAGAAAATGAAACTGGGAGAAAAATTAAAGGCAGCCAGTTGTTGTTTTGGTGAGAAAGACAAGACAATTAGGTTGACTCACGTCTCTTTACTGCTGTAAGTCTTTCTAATGAGTTGAATGGATGTTTGGTTTATATGGCTTCAGAAGCCTATGTTTATTTATTGGCAGGAGCTGATTTTATTGGCTATTCTTTATTTTTATTAATTTGAAATATGTTAGAAACCGGAATGCTGCACCAAGCTTTTGTATGGTTTGTTTAGTTTTGTCATTTGATATTTTGATTTAAAACACTTAACTTCCGCTTACTCCACATATTAAACAACCCATGAATTAAATAAGACAAAAGATAAATAAATCAAGAACAAATAAGACAATGTAAATAGAAAAAAAGAAACCTACAAGAAATTTTTAAAACCCGTAATCATTAAATTCCTTGTGATTATTATTCTTATCAATACATTTTCTTTTTATTCCAGATTTGTTTACCATTGAAAGAATTTAAGTTTTTATGCTTTATTTTTCATAAAATTCTGGTTTGGTACAAATCTTATATATTTACAAACAACTGATTAAAATTTAAAAAACCCATCAGACACTGAATTGATATTTGGAAATTATTTTGGCTATTACCTGTCAATTCAAAAGATCAGCATTTTCACCTGACTAACATTGTTAATCATTCTGTAATTAACACCAAACTGTCTGTACAATTCAATCCATTCTTCATGTATTTGCTATTGTTAACACATTTCTGCCAATTTATTCTTCAGCCCTTGTCAGAAAATTCTATGATTAAAAAACATGGAACTTCTTTCTTCAAGGAAGAAAAGGATACAAATGTAACATGATTAGGAAGTGAGACAGGCAGCATCTATCAGCTTTGCCAGTTACGTGTATAAACTAGGTGTGTTTTTGTTTTTTTTGTTTTTTTTGTGTGGGAAGGGTATTAGCAATGTGGGTGTTTTGGAACTTTCCCAGGTATATTTTGGAATCATCTTGGTATACCTGGTGTTGTGCAAATGGATTTGTCTGATTAGTATATTGAGAAAAATTTTTCCATTGTTGTTTTTTTTACTTGAAGAATGATGTTTCTTTTTTTCCTCACAAAATATATCTGATAAGAACTGAAGAATAGAAGTGAAACATTTTGTTTTTATAATAAGGGTCCACCTAATATAAGGCTCAAGAGCCACTCAAAGTAAAAAGCACTGTTGAAATGGTTAGCATGAATAAAATGAGTGATATGAATGAAAGTGCAGGATTATGAGAATAAGGACTGCAGGATTGCATTAAAAGCACTAAATACAGTAAAGAAGAGTTTCATTTGTCTCCACAATTTGGGGAACATTTTCTGTTTATACATTAATTTTTTAGATATAATTTATTTAAGTAAATGCTCTGTTTTTAATTAAACAGTATTACATTTACTGGCCTGAATGTTTGAGAAATTTTGTAGAAAATATGCAGTCTCTGACAGAAATCGAATCTGTAACTCTAATGAAAACCATCATTTGGTCTGATGCACTGCTAACTATTCAGCCACAGAGAAGTGTCTGGTTAGCAAAGTTTGAACTACTGTTTATAAACACACACCTTTGACAATTTTTCTCAATTGATCATATCTGCTCATGAAATTAAGATTCTTGTCAAAGAGTGCATATTTCTACAAAATTTCTCATACATTCAGCCATTGGAGGTTAGCATCAGCCATGCTCATGGAGGGTAAAAAGTTCTCTTAGATGATTAAAAGAGAGCAGCTTTGGTTTGGAAGCATTAAAATTAACAAGCCACTCCTTGCCTCATTTAACAACGGATTGTAGGTCATTTTTGGAATCAGCTGCAAATCTGATTGAACCAATCAGACTTACTATTAAGACAAGAGTAAATAGATGTGTCATCAGCATAGATACCAACCTGAGGACCGATGACATCAGGAAGGTCACTTTTGAAAATTAGGAACAATGTAGATCCAAGGATGGAGCATTGGAAACACCTCCATTAATGTAAAAAGATCTAGAAGAGTGGCCATTCAAGACAACTTTCATTTCATGATATGATAAGAAAAACTGAATCCATTCAAAAATTCCTCCAGAAATAGCATAACCTTTCAACTTGTGAAGAAGCCCAACATGCCAAAACCTGTCAAGTGCTTTTGAGATATTCAAAGGAACAACTTGAGCTTCACCATTCTTATCTAAAGCTTGATAGACTCTTTCAGCAATAACTGCTAATACATCAACAGTTTATCTAGAGAAGCAAAAGCAATATTGTTTATCTGTGAGATAAGGTGATTAACCAATTCAGAGTTAATTAGAGCCTCTAGTACTATGCCAAAAAGTGGTAAAAGGCTAATAGGCCAATAGAAGGACAAGATGGTTCGCCCAAGTTCTTAAAGACTGGGACTACAGAATAAGATATCCAACAAGTAGGAAAACAAGAAGCAACAAAGCATTAATTGTAGAGGTTAGAAAGAATAGGATCCAGTTCAGGAGCACATAGCAGAAACCATGGACAGAGTGATATGCATATAACTCAACAGAAACTCAGTTCTAAGGAGAAAGAGCAGGCAAATGGACTCCAGATGAGTCAAGAGTAGTTCTGTTAGTAGCTAATAGATGAAGTGGATTATGCATGTTTGGTTATATAGAAACCAATGGCATCACTCAAGACCCATTTTATTCCCCCAAAAGAGGCCTTATCCAAAAGTGAGGGTGTTACATTTAAGGGGACATTACTCAACATATTTTCTAAATACTAAAAGTAAGCAATCACCACAAGGTTAAGGCAAATAACATTCTATTCTTACTTATTTGAAGATTTTATTTCTGGTGACTGTTCATTTGGTTTTGGTTTTTGAGAATCCAAACTTGACGATCTCTGTCTCTGCTTTTTTCTTTCAATTTTCTCAAAGCTTGAGGTGTTGCTTTTGGAACTTTGCCTCTGTTCTAAACGTGTGCCTGCTGTGAGACCATTATGCTTTATTCGCTCAGATTTCTGGTCTATTTTCTCAGCTGAAAGTAAGAAAAATTGACAAACTTCAAAAATATATCCTCACATCATTTTAAACATACAGAAATGTACCTTGGAGAGCTTAACACTCACAGGATATATTAAGGACTTGGAGGTCTGTATAAGATCTTGGTGGACTTAGCACTCACAAAATATATTAAAGGACAGTGAAGCTTAGGAAAACAACAAGTAATCTACCCCATGGTTTGGGGGTGAATGGATGGCAGAACAAGGATCAAAGAGGAATGGCAAAGTATCAAATGTTGTTTACAGCGACATGTGGCAGGAAGTGATGGTAAGCCATGCTCATCCATATCCTGAAGGAACACAACATGTAAAAGATGAAGATAAATTTATTTAGAAATACCATTAATGTTTTTATTTAGCTGTGATTGCTTGATAGGCATTTTATACTTCAATATATTTCATCAAATTCAAAAGGATATCTGAAATATAAGATTCATTATTTTTAAATGGTATATTACCTGTCAAAAATACAATTTGGAACTTGTGCCTAAGATTATAATATAGCACAATGTGAAAAGCATTATATATATATATATATATGGTAATGGTGAAATTAGCTTTTTTCATCCAAGGATCATTTGGCATTCATTGACTGAAGAGTTAGCATTATTGTAGGTTGAAATTTAGAAAATATTTTTCTTAAAACAGTTTTTCAGGAAATTAGACTTTTCATGTTTAATAACTGTTATAGATCTTTCTAGTACTGATTGGAGTTTCCTTCCTAGCCTTTTGTTTTTGGTTATGTGGAAACTCAACATGTTGATTATATCATTATATTTTCCTTCTAGTCCCATGTGCTATCCATTTTAGCTGTTGCTGCTGTTGGAAGTCTTCAAGTGATGGCGTTTCTGTTATTTGATAAAATTCTCTGTTTGTGATTATTTAGTGCCAGGCTACAAGATCTGATGAAGGAGAGTCTTCTTTAAGATCTAAAGGATTCATTTGCTTGCAGTCATTTTGAATCAGTGATATGAGAAAATGATTGTATGCAGATGGTAGTTTAGACATTTCTGCTTAGTTTAGTGGATACACATTGTGCTTTATGTATGATGGTTTTAATTATTAGTATTTCATTTTAATTTGTATAACCTTTTAATTGGCATATATAACAATTTTAAATTTCAATAGCTTCAAACTTATCAAACAATTGTATTTCTTTTTTCTTTTTATTAATTATACAATTTTTTATTCTAATGAGACAATTTTATCGTTTTTTTAAGATAAGAGAAAAACCTATACCAAAATTATATTATAATAAACAACTATTTCTTGTAAAGTTGTTTATTGGTTATATACAGAGAGTCCCCAAAAAATGACATAATTTTTTAAGTCTAATAACATCAAATGATCTCAAATTTTAATAAAATGTGAAAAAACTAAGTTGACTATATGTACTGAGAGAATTCTAAAAGAGAATCTACCAGGAAGATGGATTGGATGTGCCAGGGATAATGACAATGTGCTGTTGAAATGGCCACCATGTTCATGTGACTTGGGACCTTGTAATTTTTTTTATGGGGCTATGTGAAAGGATGGATCTATATTTTCCTCTTCCTATAAGCCTAGTGGAACTTAAGCAGAGAGTCACTGAGGCACAGGAGAATGTTATGCAAGACGTGCTACAGTGTGTTTGGTAGGAGCTGGACTACCAACTTGAGGTGTGTCTATCACAGGTTCTGTGCATATTGAATATTTGTGAAGCTTTGTGAAATTGATTATAAAATCTTCATCCCTTTGAATATCTTGTTTGAATTTTAATAAATAAATCTTTTATTAACATCAAGCTTATTTAATTTTGTTTCCTGGGACATATAGTTATTCAGATATTTACATTTTAATTGAGTCAACATTGATAGTAAACTTCTATTTGTTGTAAAAGATGCAACAACTACAGATGATGAATAAGTTTACAAAAATAGAAACTAGGTGAAAATAATATGAAGCAGTAACAAAAAAGTGTAAAATATGAAAAATTAATTTTTTTTTTGACAATCACATTACATAAAAATAAATGTCACTTTTGCTTGTTTGTTTTCTCATCCTAAAGCAAACAATAACATTAATTGAACTATTTATTTTAACTACAGTGGCACCTTGGTTCATGAATTTAATTCATTCCTGAAGGCCGTTCGTAACCAGAAATGTTCGTAAACCAAAACTATTTTTCCAATAGGAATCAATGTAGAGAAAAAAGTCACAGTACAATCCTGTAAGTTTTTTTTATAGGAATTAATTATTGGATAAAACTTTAATAAAACCGTTCAAATTTGCTCTCACATTGTAATAAATTCAAATTGGAATATACTTCTGTGCTTAAATAATAAAAAATAATTATTAATGAATATTTTTACATGAATGAAATTATTTAAAAAATGAGGAAAATGATTTGACAGCAAAAATATTCATTTTAATTTAAGTATGTTTGTAGGTTTACTAGATCAATATGATAATTCTGTTTAGCATATATTTAATTAAAAACAACCCCCTTTTTATTGAAGAATTATAAATATACCTTATATTTATAAATTTAAATATTGTTACATTGGCCAGGGGTTGGTGTAAGGAACTCATGACACTTGTCGGAATCGGAAAGGTGGTAGTCTGGAGCCTTTAGGAGAAACCTGGATTAATACCCTCCTGCAACAGGTACCAATTTTCCATGTCATTTGTTCTTTGTCTTGTGCTAAGAAAAGCACAAAAAGTGAAACTGATTCTGTTTTCCCTTTTTTGAAATGGTCTGCCAGGAGTTTATTTGGTATCATTATTTTCTGTTTGTTTTAACTTATTAATAAAAGTGGATTTCCATTTCTGTTCATTAAAAACTCTGTTTATATCCATATTTATTTATACTTTACTTTGTTTAGTATCACTTTTTACACTTCAGGAAAAGCGAAAATACTGTTACTACTAAATTTACTTGGATGTTTGTCAATTACATGGTGGTTCCTCTAGGATGAGAGTGCAGCAGGTGGGAGTGGCAATCATGATGAGAATTTTTTTCTAATTATTATCATTTTGGGTTATTTGTGCAAAAATATACCAATTAGTAAATAAATATTATGTACAAAAATTCTCAATACTATTCTTTGTAAATAAGAGATTGAATACACAGTTAAAAATCAGGTTTTTTTTCTTTTTGCTAGGGAATTTTACATAAAATTAAAACAATGAAAAAATTGTAGAATCTTGACAATATTTAGAAAATTAGCTGAGTAAGAATATAGAATATGATTGGGTAGGAAAGATGATCAACTGGGAACTGTGCAAACAACTGAGGTTTGATCATGGAAACCAACCAAATGTGCAGAATTCAGAATCTGTCATAAATAAAAGAATTGCAGGTGTAATAACAGGGGCATGCTTATGAAGAGGACCCCTAAAGAGAGAAAAGCAAATTCTTATTAGTGACTGTACAGAACCTTTCACTAATTGAATATTTTAATATTTTCATATTTTGGTAAAATCAGTTTTTCTTTGAGGATAAAAGACTTTCTAAAGATGAAGACTTACTGGAAGCTGGTTGACTTTTTGAAGGTTTATATTTTCTTCGCAGTATAGACTTGGGTCTTGCTCTTCTGATCAACACTGATCTCTCACTTGTGTCCAAATCAGTTTGATCACTGTTTTCTGAACTGTACTCTATTGCCTCCGATTCTGTAGAACGTCCATGACCCGAAAAGTTATGGAAAGTGGTCATAGCAGGTTGCCAAAGAAAACTGTCATCTCCATCAATGTGGGAATTTAACAATGTTGCCTCTGTGCTTTGTGATGATATTTCTGCCAAACCTGAAGAGTTCTGCTGTCTTTAATTTGTTGAATTCATTCACAGCAAACAGAAAATGAAAGGAAGACAAAAATAGAAGCTGTAAAATTTGGTGTATTGACATTCAAACAAGAAATGAAAGGAAATCTGTCAAATTAGTTTTTAATATTAATATAAAAAAAGTTCTTGAAGATATGGAAGAAATATTTTCTTTTTTCTACTTAATTTGGATCTGTCCATATGAAAATGACATTCATTAAAAAACATACATATTGATCACCACCTGCACCCAAAGGTATGCTGATACAAGTGTGTGTGTGTGTGTGTGTGGTGGTGGTGGTGGGGGGGGCAGTGCATGGAGTGTGCTGTACTTATTAAATATGTACTAAAGTTCCAAGCACTCTTTTAGAAAATTAATGACTGAATACTGTGCTGAAAATGCATTTCTTCTGGAAACTTTTCAACACATCTAATGCTTAATAGATAAAGAAAAAACTGAAAGTTTATTTATGTTAAACAATTATACCTGAATTACTTTCAGAAAAGAAACTTATTTGATAAAAATGGAAGTCAAATGCAGAAACCTCCTGAAAAGTTAACTAAACAATTAAGGAAAAGTTAGTCTATGAAACTCTGGAGTCAAGGTAGTGAACATAACATCAAGCAGCTGAGTGACAAATTTGATTTGCATTGATCCTATATATATATATATACACACACACAAATGAGAGAAAGAACAGATGGAGCAAAAGTCCACAATTCATAGCATTTATTTTTTTAAAATGTGTTCAATACAAAATAGAACAAAATATTATTATAATATTTTTATTATACTAAATTACGATAAAAACATTTTACATCGCTACATGAAAACTTTCATGTTTCAGTACTAAGATGGTACTTCTTCAGGCAATGGTAGATAACCTCTTTTTTGTAAGTTAGGGTAGGGGCTATAAGGTCAGAATTAAAAATATACTTATGGGTATGTCTAGATTAACCAATTAATGTCAGGTTTATATGTGAGCAAACAATTTTGTGATCTGACCAACATCGACTGATTGCTAGTAATGATGTAGTCAATGAGATGGTTGTGCCCTGATCTAGGTTGTTGCCAAGTAGTTTTGAAACTAGTTGGTTGTTGGAAAATTGTGTTGGTGATTACAAGATCGAATTCATTGCAAAGAGACAGCAGCAATACCCCATATATACATATGTATATATATATATATATATATATGACAGAAATATATATATATATATATATATATATATATATATATATATATATATATATATATGAAAAATATAAAATGTCACTTAAATATATATATATATATAATCAAGATTTCTGCTGAAGATCAGAGTACTTGTGTGCTTTGTATAGGATCAGTGGTATCTGTGTACACACACACATTTTGGCTGTTTGTGATGAGGGAACAAACATGATGGTTTTTGCAACAAAACAATTCTACTTGCAGTCTATAGAGTGTGGCCTTTCCTGAGAATTAAGTTAATGTTGCATATGATTAGATCCAAACAAAATCTGTTGTGCAAGTTCCATGTATCCAGCCATTTTGAATTTTGTGTAGTCTTGATGTGACTTGGCAACCAGCAGGGACATTACTTCACATGCACAAACTATGATGTTATTCAGTCATCAGTGAGATGCCATTCATTGTGTATTGTGTGATGGTCACATTTACAATAACTCTGTGAATAGATTTTTTGTAAAAATCCTAAAACATCTCTACAATCAAGATTTGGCTCCCTGTTAATTCCGTCTTTTTCCAGAACTAAAATTGCCATTGTAGTGCTATGAATGAGATTAAGAAAAATGTGATAAGGCAACTAACTAAATTCTTTAATAGGATTTAGCAGACTACCTTTAAAAGTGAATTGGATGCTAAGTTAGGTGTATGAAGTCCCAAGAGGAATAATTTGAAGAGGACTAAGGCACCTTTGCTCTAGGTAGGTTACTTTATTTCTGTTATATTCTATGCTAATAGGAATATATATTTGAAAATCAAGGTGGATAAAATAAGTAAAGGTTTATTGTAAAAAACCAGTAGAATAAGAATAAAGGTAACAGTTATGCACAAGGTCGTCGCAAGTCGATCCAGTAGTGAGTGATACTATTGGAAGGTTAGTAGTTCTTGTGTAAGTCTGAATTGTACTCAACACATCCCAGCTAGTATATTTACTAACCTCCCCACGCGATAAGATGTGGCCCAAAGCCCGTAGGCTCAATCAAAAATTCCCGTAGAACCTGTGTAAAACGGTATTGGGTACCTGTTTCCCAAGATGAGACTCTGCCCTTTGGCATAGCCTTGTCTGGGGATCCTCTCTGCTCAGCCAAAAAAGATTTTAGCTAATCGTTATTTATTGTATTTAAAAAAAAATACAAATTGTGGCACAAGGCCAAAATGGGGAGCGGTTGAGGCTGGTCATTACTAACTATCTTATACCTAGCTAATCTGATTCACGATCCATTTATACATTACAATTACCACATTCACCATAAGAACTCGTCCATCACCAAACAATCCTCCATACACCATAATACCACATTCTCTGGAGGGAGACCTACAAAACGTGCCCCATACCATAAAAATCTAATGACATAAAATTTGTACCTAAAAATTTATGGATGAATAAAATAAGAGGGGAGGGAGATGAACCCAATAACAGACTAAAATTAACACAAGTCAAACTAAACATAACTGATGTTAGTAGGGCTTGTCCAACCCTCAAAAAGAGAGGCAGCTGTATTCTGCCCGTTGGACAAAATCAAGAGGCTCTCTCACTAAGGAAGTGGGAAAGAAGAAAAAAAAAATATACGGACATGGGAAATATAAAACTGACCCAGTTGAGATGAAAAGATTTCAGCTAATCTCTGTAGTCCATTGACTTACAGATACTTATAAGTAGTTACTTCCTATAGTGTAGTCACTCATGGGGGTGACAGGTTATTCCATTACATCACTTTCATTAATATTAAATGGCTGAATACATTCCAGACAAACTTCATATCTGTAATTTATCCATTTATCAGAGGAACCATTTTAGATTTGGGCCACTGTACATAACATTTACTTTATTGATATAAGTAAACAAAATTGCTAAAATATTACATATGTACAGGGTGCAATGGATAAATTGTTGTCTAAATTACGCAAAAATAAAAATAACAGACATCTCATTTTAACATTTTGTATCTTTCCGAATCATCAGTGCTGTCCTCAGATTGACACCCAAACACCATGAAATGTTCATATTAAAACATCTGGTGTGAATGCCAAGCAATACAGCATGCCATTTCCAAATTTCTGGTGAAGTGAATTGCATCATGGTGCTCTTTTTCTATTATACTGTGCAGTCAACAAAATCAAAAACAAAACAAATGTGTATCCAAGAAATTAAAAATATAAAATGACGACAATTTACCCATCGCACCCGGTATAATAAAAATCTTTTTGTTTTTGATTTTCATGCAACATTTCTTTTATACAAATAAATTTTAAACATTATTTGTCATTTCTATATTTGGTTCTTGTAACTCTGGTTTTTATTGACTATCATTGCCCATAACAATTAATTTTCAAAGCAAATAGCAATTTTCGATTTTATCATGGTACCTGCTGATAACATGAAAACAATGAAATGAAAGAGTCAACACCAAAAGGATTCTTACAAAATAAGCAATACCTGTTAGGTGCAAGTGAAACTCTTGGAGAATTATCCATAGCAGCAGGTCCATCAGAACTCTCAGTGTGAACTGGCACTGAAGACTGAACTCTTTGACCCCTTGAAGATGCTAGTCTCACAGAAGGATGGCGATGAGTCATGCCATTCAATTCCTCAAAAATGCCACTGTCTGGAACACTAGTTGAGCTACTCACTTCATCACTCTGAAAAATAAGAAACCACTAAAAAATATTTCAACATTAAATTAACAAAAATTTAAATAAATGAATTATTGTTTTCAAATTACAGTAAATTTCTTGTAATCTCCAGATGTTGAATAACTAAGTTACAAATAACAAAAGGAAAGGTGTCTTAACTGATGGAGTCTATGTCAGATGAGTATACTTCTGTATAGGACTGATATATGATTGAGGAGGATGCAAAAAATTTGTTTTGTTTTTCTCAATAAATGGCATTAGGAATGTTTAGTTTTAACTTTATTTAAAAATTTTCATTGTATTAAGGGACAGCTGATATATTAGTATGCATTTTCTTTTCAAATTAAAACTGGGATATTATGGTTTATTAATTCTAACAGTAAGAAAATAAGCAACATTTTCAATACTTTTCTTGTAGTTTTTTTTATTATTTTAAGAATGCTAAAATTTTAATTCAAATGTAAAGAAATTTCAATTCAAATGTAAAGAAATTGTACATTTTACAGAGAAGGTACAGCAAATGATCAAATGTGTATTAAGTGGTTTGTAATATTTTGTATTGGATATTTCTCATTGGCTCATGCTTTATGGTTAGGCAAAGCAGTTGAGATCAATAGTGTTGGAATTGCATGGTAAGTGGACATTTTATGACAAGAAGTATGTAGAAAGAGAATGGATCAAGAGATGTACAACATAACAGGTTTATTCACCAACTGATTTACAACAGATAAAATATACAGGAAGTATAAAATTAACCCCTTTTTAGAGAGTTCTTTAAAAAGGGAAATAACTGCATCCACATTTTACTCTAACAAATAGAAATCAAGACATTAATTGAAGCTAAACTATGTTGTAAGAAATGATCAATAGCCAGAATAAAACCATGATGAACGTAAGATATAAAAAAGTGAAATGAACCATCACTAAGTGTATGAAACAAGCAACAGTAAATAGTAATCTTTTCCAATTGACATCTTTAAACACATCCCAAGAGTAAAATATTTGAGAGAGATTGGCTAGTGTGGAGTGTCAAGAAACAAGGCAGGTTTGATTTACTATATTAACTTGTGGGAATCCATCTACCCAAGTTTTTGTTATCTGAATGTCAGGATTTCAAACATTCAACAACAACACATCTTTTAAATGAAACATAAAAAAGGTTATTTTCTGAAGGAAAAGTAGAAGCAAAATGTCAGGTGAAACAACATTTATAGATTCTTTTCAGAAATATACAATAACAATAAAATGTTCAATTTTCCTTGCAGTGAAGTTTGTTTTATCAATTAATTAAGTGTTTGTAGTTTGATGTGAGGACAGACTTGCTTTATGACGGCCAGCCTAATGTGTCTGTGAATGTGTAGACCAAGCTTTAATTGGCAGTTGCTGGCTTATCTCTTTAAAAAGTGTGTGAGTGTATGCACATCTAGATCAAACTGGCCTATGAAATTATTTTGAACCCTGAGAAGCAGTATGTTTCTATTTTTATATCCATAAGGGGGATCCAAAACTTAATGTCACATAGAGGTGTGAACTTTTGTGAATTTATTAGAAAATAATTTCATACTGGTTTGCAAAAATCTTTTTCTTGAATTTGTGGGAGTGGTGAAAGGATTTATTATTGTTATTTTCTAAATAAATTGGATTAAGTATTTTGAAGAGAACTCTAACAAAGAATTCTTTAAGATAAATACAGGGATCCTGTATAAACAATTAATAGCAGAAGAGGCTAACTAGACTAATATTTTACACAGTCTAATTGACATTATTTTGAGATGAAAGCTGGTTAGCATTCTATCACATCCAATTCATGATATTCACAATGATAACTTGCTTGGGTTTACTGAACTTTTCTATCATTAGGATCCTGTAATTGAAAATCATACCAGGAAAGTCAAAGTAAACCAGAAAAAATAAGAAAACTTTCAAATACATTATTTATCAGCTAAAACACAAAATAAATGTATTTCACTTTGCTTCAATATCATTTTGAAACATCCAGTCTTTCAAAGATCAAAGACAAAATATCATTCAATAATAGTTGATTCAATACATGATTCTGCTCATGTTGAACATGTCAGGTTACTTCCTCCTAATTTTTTAAACCATTAATAAGAAATGCTTTTCGGACTATAAATACTCAGCAATATTTTTTCTCGCTCTCTTCTTACCTTATTCGCTTATTTGTTAACATGTAACCTAGCACAGAGAATGTTCCCTTTTGGAAATGGATGAACAATACATACACACACACACACATACGTGTGGACATTCACTTACTATACATACTTTGGATCATTAAGTTTTCACATTCATCTGATACACACATCTTTGTCACATGTAACCCTTTATTGTTAATACATTAACATTTATTTGTACACATATATTGTCTCTTGTCATGTCTTTACATTTCTTTATGGGGACTTACATCCTGAGTCTGCCATGTTTGTTGTGGGAATTTTAGGACACACATGTGTTTATCTCTCAATGCATACACCAGCCTGCGACAAGTCATTGATGCCCAACATGATCATTATTTTTCTCCTCAAAACAAGAAACACTCAAGACTATATATGTACAAACTCAAATATACATTTACACACCTTTTCAAATGAGAGCCAGCAAAGAAAAACATCAACAAACTTCTCTTCCTACCCTATCAGCATGATGGACAGTATAAGCAAAAACAATTTATACAGTTACAAAATTTCTGATTAGACTCCATGAAAGTGCAAAATCTCAAAGTTCAAATACTACAACATATCTACACAACACATGATGTTCTCTGATTCAGCAAATAGATGTTTTTTCAAACAGGTGGGACCCGAAGAGAAAAAATAAATCATTATTCGCCTTTCAATTACTGCAACTTGATCTAACAGTAGGCAACAATACATACCTCTTTCCTACTGTGTTTTTTGCTTGACCCTGCAGTATGCGTCAACATCTTTTTCAGTCATTTGAAAATATCAACTCTAGCAAACAACAAACACAGTACCATTATGCTTGACTTGACCTCAACCAGCAGACACTACAAAATCTTTTTTTTCAAGAAAATGAAAATTCAACTCCATTTCAACTTTAATCAACACAGTTTCTTCTGGGCTCATCAGTATGACATATCTCAAAAGACGACTCACTGTCCTTTTATTTTCACTTTTTGATGATGCCATTTGAACAACACTAAGAATTTTCACGTACGATATGCAATCAACAATAATAGCAAATTTTCTTAAAGTTCTGAAACATGCATTCGACACTTGGTAGAAATTCTACATCGGCTCAACTTTGCCACAATGCTGCTCCTATTAAATTTTGTGTGCCAACAACATTATCCTTATATAGCAAACAAAAAGGTCTTTCCAAAAACAAGGAACAAATACAACAGGATGACAAAACCAATTCAATGTGAAGCATTGGAAAAAGACAAATTTTAATAGCAAATGCTGAACAATTTACACTACTGATGCATTTTCCAAAGCATGCTACATTCAACTAGAAAATAATACAGCATCCTGATGACAGCACAAATACATTTCATCAACATGTATTTAATCATGCATCTCAACCACACTTCTGACACCTTTTCTTTTCAGGACAGAAACAACTACACAAACTTTATATATGAACAGGAAAAATTTCTACCCACCTGGAGGGGAGTATTGTTAGGTTACCTCGTCCTAATTTTTGAAACCACTACTAGGGGATGCTTTCTGGACTATGGATACTCGGCGATATTTTTTCTTGCCCTCTTCTCACCTTATCTGCTTATTCGTCAACATGTAACCTATTGCAGAAAATGCATTCTCTTTGGGAAATGCATGAATGATACATACACACACACACATACGTAAGTATATTCACTCACTACACATACTTTGGACTATTAGGTTTTTACATTCATCTGATACACACATCTTTGTCACTTGTATACTTTTGTTAATACATTTTCATTTGTTTGTACATATATATTGGTTTTTTGTTGTTTCTTTACATTTCTTTACATCATCTTACATCCCAAGTCTGCCATGTTTGTTGAGGGCATTTCAGAAGACACATGTGTTTATCTCTCAATGCATACACTGGCCCATGGCGGACAATATTTGTTATATATTACCTTCAATATATAGATTGTGAATTTAAGATTCAAGAAAGATTTCCATCTTTTGAAGATGTCATGACAAAACAGGTTCTAACATTGCAAATTTGATTAAGGTCAAGTATATGATAATGATGCCAGCAAAGTACAAAGAAGTTGTGTAGCACAGATTCAGTAGAGTCCTATCCTGAAGCAGTTACTGTTATCCAAATAATTGAAAGTGTCTTTAACATCTTTTCTTCTAGTCCAAAAAAAAAGGAAATTCTTATGAAATAGACAGCTTTTCAATCATTGCATCACTTTTCAAGAAACTGACAATCAATAAGAATTGTTATTATGAAATCACCAATGTTACTAAAATGGTTCTAGAATATGTTTTAAAATTTAATCTGGTCTCAAAGACATGAAATGAAATAACAGGAATGATTAAATGTTCTTTTTCAGTTGCATCAATCTGGTTCAAAATTCTTTCTCTCTATCAACATCTACAACATTTTAAAAAGATACAACTATTGATAATGAAGTGGGCAAAATTAAAATGTTAATAAAAAAAATCTCAGATACTGCTTTGATTAATTTAGAACACTGTTGACAGAATCAAACTATGTCATCAACAGTTGACAATTTGAAATTAAACTACAATCAAACAAGGGAAAGCAAAATAATCTTTTATGATGAGAATCAGTCAAATGATGAAAGCAAGAAAATGGATTCTGACACGCATGCAGACTCATTATATTGAAAATTTGTTTTTGTCTTTGTCAATTCTATCACTGCTAGCCTGACAAGAATATTTGAAACTGCAAAGATAATTTCTGATACTTTTTCACTCCTTTGATAATACCTGTCTATATCAGTAAATCTTTTGATCCCAAATTGTGTATTGTCTGCAGAAATTTACAATATTGATGTAAATGGCAAAGAACTTTTAAACAAATTACAGACATGAAAGCTATTATACCCTATTTTGACAATTTTGGAAAACTACAACTTATGCTAATGGATTTTAAAAAATATAGAACTACAAGATGGAAAACATTAGTTTAGATTTTTGAACATCACTCTGAATTTTTCTTACAACGGCTGCAGCTTCAGCAAAATGTTCATTCAGTAAACTGAAATTGATAAAGAACATGGTAACTTGTATGCAAAAAGACTGTTCAACTCAGTATTGAATAAAGTCAGTCAAAATATTGATTTTTCACAAGGTTATATAAGACATTGTACATCAGAAAAACAGAAAAAAAGTAATAATAAAAAATGAAACTCACTTGTAGGTTCATACTACTTTTTTAATCCAATTTTGATTATATGTATATTTCTGAGATGAGGTATTATGTACACTATTTACATTATTTGGACTATTGTCCTATCTTTGTCACCATATTTATAATGTTTCAGCTGTTGTATGTTCTAGCCTTCTTCAGGTGGTTGGAATGTTGAACTGAACCCATTATTTCACTCACTGGGGTAGACTGTTCTAGTTCCATGTGCCATGTTTAATGGAAGTCAGTTATCAGTTATCTCCTGTTAATTCCCCTCTGTGCCATGTGTCTACAGGAAAAGATGTTACAGACACTTTCAATTATTTGGATAACAGTATCTGCTTCAGGATAGGACTCTACTGAATCTGTGCTACACAACTTCAATGTATATCACTCACATAGTAGCAAAATAGAAAGAAGAATTTTTTTAAGTAACCTCTTCTGCATTTCTTTGTACTTTGCTGGCATCATTATCATATCTGTAACCTTTAGGACACATGGCATGGTGGATAAAGGACACATGGCACAGTGGATAAAGGTGTTGGTTAGATCCAGTGACAGGACTCAAAGAGTGGGAGTTCAATACCCGGTTAAGGCAGTGGAGAACTTGCAAATGGGAATTAACAGGAGATAACTGGTATTTAAATTTAAGATCATGATAATAATGAACCTAACCCATCTTACCGATTTTAATACTAACCCTAACCCTGCATCAAAGGCCGTTTAATTACTAATGATTCAGTTTTTCTGAATAAAGCTTCTTAAGTTTATATTCGGTGTTGTTTATTCATTACAAAGATATTCTTTAAATTTCCAAACCTACTTGACATACAAAGAATTTTTCAAGTAGAGACACTCATACTTTTGAGTTGCAGTTGAATATTAAAGTCAAAATTTAAAAAAAATATTTGCTGCCACAAAGACAGACAAATAGTAACCATGGTAACCATTTCCAAAAAGTTTATGACATCTAAATTTATTGCTCTTCATGTTTCAACTTGAGAAGTCTTTCCTGCTGCCAGAAATATTTTGTTTATTAATGCAAAACATGACTAAAACTAAGCAGAGAAGTTGGGGAGTAGATGTAATGTCAGTGGGAAGCAATGAACTGAAACCTTTTGCTGTTATATGTCATGATTAAATGCAATCAGTGCTAAAATAGAAATGCCATAATTTTTTGTGTTGTTACATATTTAATCATGACTGAATTAAAGTTTTAACTATCTGTGATATAAAATATCTCTGCTTTATCATTGCTACCAACTAAAAAAATAAGATCTCACACCTCTCGGATCTATTGCATTATCAGATAAGAATATTTTCCAATATGTCCTTTTAAGATTTTTTTGTTGTTCTGGATGCAAATTGCTTTTTTGTTTCATTTTATGGTTGACTTATTTGCAGAACATATTTTCTTAAGGTAGAATTTCTTTTATTTAGGAACAAAATCTACTTCTGAGATCTCCATTTTTAGAGATCACTAGGATGTAACTTATTAAAAAAGCACAGATTATTCAATAATAATTAATGCCAGTACAAGTTGTGACTCACTAATCTGTTACACTGTTGCCTGGCAACTGTTGTAATCTGATATATTTTGTATATATTGCCATCAGTGTGTAGATCTATTACTACAGTTCTTTGAATTAGTTTCAAATTGTTGTTTTAAATATAATTTAGTGGTTTATAAACCAATTCATCAAACCAAACTTTAAATTAACTGCAGCTTGAAACTGAATCAAAAATCTCTAAATTTTAAAATTTTCAATGCTTATTTTAGTATAAAATTATTTATATATTAATTTATTTTTGTTGAATTTTAGAAAATTATTTTAAATATAAATGATTACAAAATATAAAAGGTAATTTTCATTTATAATAAATTCAGTCATAAAAATTATATAAAAAATATATTTTTCTGTTTTCTGTACTGGCATTTTCTTTGGTCCAGCAACGGCCAGGTCTCAAGATTGTTCAGTTAAAGACATTGAAATATAAAGCTTAAAAAATAAGCAACATTACCTTTTTATTGGATGTTTCACATGAGTCTTTTGGTGGTGCTGGCAAACTTCTAACAATTCTACTGGTTTTTTGATCCAATTTCTTGGAATGAGATGAAGCAACTCTCTGATTTCCATTTCTTGTGTTTGTCTTCTGGTTCTCTTTTATAAAAACAATTTTTAATAAAATAAAAATTCTAATAAATAGTAAAAGGTCTTGAAGACTGATATCTACTTTAAGAAAAAATTACTGTGAACAAATGAATATCAGATAAGAAATAAGCACTTACCTTCTAAGAGGCCAACATTGTGACCAGAAATCAGATTCTAGGATAAAAAAAATAAAATAAAATTTTTGAATGTTATATAAATTTGTGAAAATATTAAAATTTAAAAATGCTTATAAAGTAATCTAATCATTATCATTTTTATTAAGAAATGTAATTTCCTTCATATTTTCTTAATCCAACATCTTGCATACCATATTCTGACCCTCCCCTTACTGCTTGGGCACTTATATAATGTCTATACCTTAGCTATGCCAATTAGGCAGTCATTTGGATATCACTATATTATCTTTATAAAATATTTAAATTAAAACATTCATTTTTGGACATTATGCATAATGTTCACCTACGTTTTTCTTTAAATTGTAAATTTTGAGTTTCATTTAAAATCTGACTACTTTTCTTTGTGAGATCAAATTTGGCAAAACTTGGGTTTCACTCAAAGAAAATAACATTTTTAACATATTTTATGATCTTCAAATGTTAACAATTTTGAAATTTAAGAAAAGTTCAATGTAAATAGTTACTAAAAGAATGAACAAAATGTTTAGAAACAATTATCCACACACATCAAATACAAATGGGTTAAGATTTGTTGGTGATCAGTTGCCTTAGAAAATTTTCAATGATGAACTTAAAATCAGTCAGAGACTAAAACACAAGCCCAAGAACAGTTTCAAAGATTTCAACAGTCTAGAATTTGGTAAGACAAATTGATATTTAGCATTAGATAACAATGATGGTAACCTGCTGTATGTACTGATGGCAGGGAACCTGTGTTTCACACAAATATAGGATCACTGAAAGTAACACAGGTATTGTAGTTTACTAGATTAGTACTTAATTGAGAGCTCAGTAGCTTTCTTTAGTCAGGATTTAATTCATCTGAAGTGTTATAATGTTTTAAAGTACTCCCAACATAGGGAAACTTTTTCAACAGCTTCCAACAAGTTTTATATACAATTTCTCTGAAGTTGGTTGAAACAGTGCAACAGTTTTCTTTAAACTGATTGTCAAATCAAATGATTTTTATAAGAACCAGAAAAGGCCTGTTCATTAATAACTGCATATCCTCTTAGGATTGTGTGACTTTACTATAGTCATCAGCATATAGGAGATCTTGAATTAATAGTTTTGCTTTTGATTGAAGACAGTTAACATTGAATAGTTTACTTTTGGTATGATATCTGATTTCTACACCAGCCATACAACCATGCAATACATCAATCATCATTGAGAAATAGATTGAAAACAAAGTAGGACTAAATTGACACATTGGTAAACATTTTTTAAATCATTTTACCCCAAGCAAGATGATAATGCCACTAAAACTAAAGGGGTTATTGGCAATGAAAGATAATGAAAAGACTTTACTGAATAGAAAGGACAATAAAAGAAGAGGATTCAGGAAGACAGAAGATGGTGATTGATGTTGCATTTAATTTTTTTAAGATCATAGGTGACAGGGAAGCAAGAAACCAGAAGAGATTTCCAGAGGCAAGAAATGCAAGAAAAGAAACAATTAGAATAGAACTTAAAGATACATCTAACTATTTGAACAGTAAAACAATGGGACCTTGTTGCCAATCCAGTACTATTAGGATGGCTAAATTCCTGTGGTTGAGGTACCAAGGAGAAGAGCTCATTAGAACATGAAAACATTTGTAGAAAAGAGAGAAGGAAGTCACATCATGGTGATGAGAAAGTGACTGAAGTCAAGATGCCAGGTCAGAGCTAATAACATTTGGGATTTTGTCAAGAATCTCAAGATATATAGCAAGAGAACCAGACTTGATATGGCAGCAACATTCAATGCACAAACAAATGGTTGATTTATAAATGTGCAAGATGTATTTTGATGAGAAGAATGATCTGGCACGACATAGTTAACAAAATTTCCAAGTAGCTGCCCTAGCAGTTGATTTAATATAAACTCTCCCCTTCATGTCAGTGGAAAACATGAGACCTTGTTTCCAACTTTCAAAGAATTAGTTAGACAGCCATTGACATTCACTTGAGCTTCAATGCTTTCATGAAAAGACTTAATAATTGGCACAAAATGATCTAGAGAACACAATTTTAGAAATATTATTCAAAGAGCCTCCATGTTCATTGAGTCAACCACCTTAGATTAACAAAGATCTGATACAAATTTTGATTTTGTTTAATGCATTTTTCTTGCAGTTACCTAACCATAAAGCTCATATCCACTGTACCTTAGTTAGGTCTGAACCCACACGAGATTCAGGAAGAATAGTGTTAGCAACACTCATTTAGATGAAATATAATAATAAAGACAAGAAATTTCTCTGTAGTTATCACATTTCATAAGGTATTCCTTTACCACTGCAAAGTGGCATAACAATGTCAACGTTCCAGTTTTTAGGTACCGTTTCTCTCCTCCAAGTGTCACAGATACCAGATACACAACAGAAATTAGTTGTTTGCCGCTAAAGACAAAGATATCAACTGGAATACCATCATTTTTTTATGCATTATATAAATTTAATGCTTTTATTGCCCTTTTGTCCCTCCATAGTTAAAGAGACATCTAAAAATCTAAGCCTGGGTCTCTGCTTTTAATTGCAAATTGCTCAAAAATTAACATCTGATTCTCTGTTAACTAAAAGAATTAATCTCTTTATCTTTTTACTAGCTTTAGTGTATAACACATTTTCATCTTTTGATTTTTACAGGAGTAACTGTTGATGTTTTTTGTCCCAAAATCTGTTTGAGAAGATTGTTTAGTGTTATGAATGTTGGTAATTACTTAAATATCTTTTGTTACTTGATAGTACTTGATAGTACTTGATACTGAACACTGCTCTTTAGATCTCAGATATGATTTTTCATTAGAGAAGCTAGAATTTTACCATCTTGTAATTTTGAAAGATTTCTTATCTTTATGCAATATTGAATCCCTCTCTATTTTTAATAACACTTTTTTTATCACTTTTGTTCATTTTTATTAAACTTACTCCTGATGAAATTTTTGATTGACTCAATCAGCAGTCTACATGACAATATGCCAACACATCAAGCACGTTCTCAATATTGCAAGAATAAGCAGCAATATGATCAATTAAATGCTAATTTTTTGACCTGGGTGCATTCAAGCGGCTTTGTGTGACAGTTTATGTTTGAAATATGCAAATGCAAAAAGAGGCCAAACTTTGCACCCATCTGAAGAAGATAAGTTATTTTGTGTTTGCCTAGGTTTTTTTGTTTTAAATCATTTTACTCCAAGCAAGGCAATAAAGTCACTAACATACAAGGGTATATTCTTGAAGATTGCAGTTGTGCCAGTCTTCAATCAGCATGAACTTAAGCATTAAAATCACTCATAAGAATGCTTTTATCCTCATTTGGTATGCATATTAAATAGTTTCCAAGGTGTTCTTAGAAAGATTTCAGTTTCTCAATAGAACCCATAGTGGGTACTAAAGGTTAAACACTGTAGCAAATTGCCTGAAGCATACAGTTATAATTCTCTCTTTTCTTCCAGATGGCAGTTCTCCTAGCTGAGATCCAATGTCTAACCTTAGTGCAATGTAATCCCAGCTTCTTTGCAGATTACAGACTTCTTGCCTTTCCAAAAAATGTATTTGCTATCAGTTTCTTCTCTTGATGACTCCCACTACAATATCAATAGTATATCTACTCAATTCCATAGTAACAGCCACTGTCTTCCTCTCTGGGCACACATTGATGCTGTCTTCAATCAACACACCAATTTAATTTTCACCCCAACAATTCAATTCATGTTTCTGTTTCCTGTACCAAAATTGATCTATGCCACCTACACTAAATTGGTCAAACATATAAATGAAGCTGTGTATGTGTGGTGTCTTTGATGATTTTTAAGGTCTACTCTTCTCAGACAGACATGATTATATTTTTTATACAAAGAAACAATGTTATATTCAGAAAGCAATGTGAAAATCATGCCTCCAACCCATCGAGTCTGCATGTTTTGCCACTGCATTTTAGAGACGAAGATGTCAAAGCAGAAATAGCAAATGAATGCAAGACCAGATGAGTGATGTCTATGCAGTTGCAGAATAATGGATGTGACTTACATGATACCACATCAACCCTCTCCATCACAACTACATAATCCAGAGAAAAATCAAATTAAGATACCTGGTGTAGCTATGATTGCAGGTGCTATATCAGTGTGTCTTTGACTTAAACATAATGATGCAGAGCCTAATTTACTCTCAGATATTGCAGTTCTTTTTTTATTCTGCAGTATGTGAAACCACTCTCCTCCAGGTAAGCCTCATGAGGAAGTGAGTTCAATTACCAACCACTTGACTTTGCACTCTACAAGAGCAAACTGGTCCCCATTATATATATATATATATATGTGTGTGTGTATATATGCATGTATGTATGTATATATGTGCCATGCCATGTACTTTAAGATGAATCATCGTCATCTGCTTCATATTCCATTGATAAGGAAGAAGTTCCATTTGAACAGCTTCTTCTCTAGAACCACAACTTTGTAGAACAGACTCCCCAGAGGATGCTTCTTTGATAACTATAATTTTAAATTCTTCAAATCTAGAGTCAACTGTTATCTTTCCCACATATCCTCATAATCTGCACTTCTTACCTTGTCCTATCTTCATATAACAACATCATTCAGTAATCCTCTAGCTTGAGTGGCTCTTGGATCTTGCATTGGATGACCAATATTTTAAAATTTTCTGTATTTATGGGGGAAGAGTGTTCAATATTGGAAGCAATCTTCTGATCATAAATTTGGGTAAATTTTTAAACTGTTTTAATTTGGGATTATTGTATATGTTATATATAAAATTATTTAAATATTAATTACATTAAAAAATTCAACAACATCATTTACTCGCTTTCATTTATCTGACATTAAATTATGTCACTTAGCATCCTCCATAATTTACCTTGTGTTTTCTGTTAACCTCATGAATATTTATGAGCATTTCTTAAATTAAAATTTTTTTAAAAACTAACAACATTTTTACTTTTGTTTATAAATATTTGTTGCAAAATAAAATCCTTACATTTGCCTTGATAATGACCATCAGAGTACGAAATGCGTCGGTTAAGGTAAGTTTTACTTTTGTCTTTATTTATATGTGTGTGTGTGTGTATGTGTATCTGTAAAGTAAATGAATGTCTCCTTAGTTCATTGTAAAAAAAAAAGTAAGAGATTGAATTCAACACTGGCCAAGAAAAATATAAGTCATTTGGATTCTACTAAAAACATTTTTTCTTTATTTTTGCAACAAACAATTCTCTTATTCTCAAGATTTTTAGGTCAGCTTACTTGTTCAAACTTGTTTAAATCTAAAGTATGTTTAAATTTTGATTCCAAGTACTTAATGTGTAGCAAACACTTTAGGAATAATTAATAAAGTGCCTTTAATGATACTACATGTAAAATTGAATAAAAAATATGATTCTGTGTCCTTCTAAGTTTTTATAGCATGAAAACATATAGAATCATCAATTAATCTCTATGCACTACAATTCATAACTCTCCACAGCTTCCGATTTATGGCTGCTCTCTGCAATAGTTTCCGTTTCTTTTTCTTTGTGGTACATTTTTTCATAATAACAAAAACCTTTAAATGTACCAGTAAAAGGAACTAAAACACTATACAAAAATATCCAAATTACTAAATTGCAAAATTACTAATTAAACAGAAAGTTGTTCTTAATGATTTCATTTGATAGTTGCAACCATAAATTGCTATGTTTAAATTCCAGTAATGTTTTAACAGGAAATAAAACTGTTTAGAGAAAAGTTCACAGTGTACTCTCCATTTTTAACCAACTACTCTGTGTGATGGATATTGGTGGGAAAATGGAATTTGTGAGCAGGGTTTTAATTTTGGGTTAGTCAGTTGTGTTCACTTTTGCACAAATGACCTTGAGAAAGGCATGAATCCATCTCTTCTCCCTACCACTGTCTCAGCTATGGATTAAATAACAGGATAGATTGGGTTTTCTAGTGTTAGGTAGCAACTACTCAAAAAGAGGGAAAACTTTGAATTTCAAAATATAGAGAAGGCAACAGGAAATTACACTGGTACCTTTCCCAAGAATTCATAGCAATTTATAGAGAGACATTATTTCTTGAAAATGGTGTATCAGTACATTTTTATAAAACTCTTAGATATGTGATAAAAATGCCACGTACCTTAACTGTAGGGCTTTTTTTTATTTTGCCACCAGGATCAGAACTTCTAGAATTCAATAAAAACAACATAAACATCATTTTTAATTACATGTGAGATTCTTCTACAAAAATTGTAAGTGGACCAAAAATCTTGAATAAAAAAGGATGAGAAAATTAACTTAGAAACATCATTGTTAGGATATCATATTCAACTACAGTTCAGTTTCTATGGCCAATTAGGTGTGATTGGGTTTGTTGCTTTAACTGAATATTTACTGAATTTGTGCAAATCAAAAAAGGTAGTTACAATGGCTTTGTAAAAAAACTGAAGTCTTTGCTTTTGCTACAGATAAAATGCAAATCCCATGACAGTTTTTGTTATGTAAAAAGTAACAAAATAAAGCTATATTTAGGGTCATAGGAAGAGATGTATTTAAGAGTAACCTATTTGAAATCCATGCTAAGTGATATATTCTAAGTTATTTCTATTTTCTTCATCCAAGTGAACCCATGCGTCATTTGGGTTATACCAGGATGGCACAATTCTTTATATAGATCTTAAAGTTTTTCTCATTTTATAAATATTTTATTGGAGTAATATCTTTTTAATTTGATAATGTTATACTCCATCACAATTAGATCTCTTTTTGATTCTGAGGCGAATGAAGAAAATAGTAACCAGCGAGTAAATTCAAGCTCTCCCAACTGGTATTTCAAACTTGAGTCGTTCCTTCTTGAGTTGTCTCCAAGTCACACTAACTGCCCATTCTTGCCGTCAACCGTGAACGTCTCTCGAAGAACTCCCGACTCGGAAAAAGTAGTTCTTTTATAATTGTTCATATACCCATAATCCCTTTATCTTCACGTGATCCATAATTCATTATGTCCATGTTCCAGAATGCATTGCATCGTTATTGCATAAAAAATGTTAATGGCAGTCCCCTCATTCTTTTAAGTTATCTGGTCGAGGATGGATTACGGCAGAGCGTTAAGCTTTTTTTTCTCCCTCATTTCAACTGCAGTAGCTTTACATGCTAAGCAAATACGGGCTCTTTTTTGGCGGGGACAAGGCAAGTCGCAACCAGTTGTGCTGGTCCCAGGTTCTGTCTCATGTCCGCCACAGATTCATTTTGCATGCTGACCGGATGTGAACACCACAAAGGCAGAGAATGAAATAACAAAAGTTGTTTTCTGTGTATCAAGCTCCATGCATCACATCTGGTCTACAAAGCAATCTCTAACAGTGGCCAATTGTGAACATTCCCATCAGAGAGAGAGAGAGAGAGAGAGAGAGAGAGAGAGAGAGATGCTCCTGGGGACCACCTGACCCACTTAAAAGCAGGTCTTTGAGAACAAGACCAGCAGTTGCAGCCAGGCATGCCACCAGTTGTCATGCAAAGCACTGCTGCCATTGTCACCACTCAACATAGCCATACCTCTCAAGAACCATTACCACTCCTAGGCTTGACCAACCACCTTGGCTATCCAGCTTCAATTTGAAAACATCTCAACTTCAATTCCTCCAAGTTACAAGCCCTTATCAACAGCAACCTTGTCACCTTAACAAACACTAGCCAAAAGCATCCAACTATCCAGCCTAGACACCACCAAGCAACAAGCCTTCACCATCAACGATGCTGTCACCTCAGCAAATATCAATCAATGAAATGACCTGCCACCATGACCTCGATCAACCAATGTGCACTGATCATATCCTGTGATCTCGGCCAGGCCAGCACAAAAATAGGTCAACTCTTGGTACTATGTTTACACCAGGTCGCTATCCTAGAGAGGGAGATGCCGTCACAGTGTTGAAATCTCCAAGACCAGATACCTTCACCTTTGTAAAATGACAACAGATACTATACATTGATCCCATCCCAAAGGCCAAGCGGTGATGGTCATGATAAAAAGAATAAATCATAATAAAGATAAGAGTATTAGAAGTTTCATTCAGCTTTTATGCTATTCAGATTATAATAGCATTTATTTTACAAGTGGTAGACTCCATTATTTGGAAAGGAGGTAATTTCACCAGAATTATTGCTTGGACTTATGTAGGTAAATTGATAAGGTCATAGCCTAATGATGAAAAAAAAAAAAAAGAAACTATTTCACACAACACATTATAATTTTCCCACTTCATTGTCACTGCACTTAACATTTTTATACTTATCACACACATCCAAATTTATACAGTGAACATTTCTGATCAAAATTCAGACTTATTGGTCCACTTTTAATCACTCTGTTATATTTTTGATGAAGAGTTGAATGCATACCCCCCCCCACACACACACACTTTTAAGGGGTTAATATTTGCATCACAGTATTTTGTTGATTGAAGATGGGAGGAAGAATATTTAATAAAATATCCCAGTGGCCATCACCATTATGACTGGTTAAGCAAGGAAGATGTGGGCTTTTGGACAAGAAAGATAGCAACAAAAAAAAAGGGTTTTAAGAAAATTCTTTCATTAGCACTCTCTGATTAAGCCAGAAATGATTAAAATGATTGAACAACAATTTTTGAATATTGAGGATAAGTGCTATTTTGATTCAATATGAATGACAAAATTACTTTAGGTCTTCATGGTGCAAAGATGTTCATCTTTTGTATATTTATAGGAGTTACTAGACTTCCATAGGCAATTTTACAATTAGGTGCCAACCATTTTTAGTCTACATTTGTAGAAAAAGTGTTTCGAGTCATAACATTATTTTTTTTTTGTTCAATAGTGAATTTCTTCCTTTATTATTTGATATAATGGAATAACCTGTCATGAGTGACTACATGAGTGACTAAACTATAGGTAGTAACTACCTATAAGTATCTGTAAGTCAATGGACTACAGAGTCTAGCTGCGACCTGTTCCAGCTAAAACAGTTGAACTCTCTGCCCAAAGGCAGAGAGGAACCCAGACAAGGCTCCGCCGAAGGGCAGAGTCTTGTTCAGGGAGGTAGACTGCTCCTGAACCCGTTTATGCGGGTTCAAAAAGGGAATATTTTTGGCCAAGCCTACGGGCTCAGAGAACCCACGTTAAACCGGCCTTGTGCCACATGCAACCCTTGTGGGGGGAGGTAGCTAAATATACTACCTGGGATCTGTTGAGTACAACTCAGACTTATGTGAGAACTACCAACCTTCCAACAGTAGCACTCACTACTGGATTGACTTGCGACGATCGTGTGCACAACTGTTACCTTTATTCTTATTGTACTTATTTTTACAATAAACCTTTACTTATTTATCCACCATGTTTGTTAAGTATATATTCCTATTAGCAAGGAATATAACATTATTTATCTCTCAAATATTTATTTTTAGCAACAACAATAATAAAAAAATGTTCTCTTGTATATAATGATAATTTTATTAGTTTATTCTTTTCTTATTTATTGATTCATTTCTCTTATTTGATAATGAACTTCTCAGTCTGACATTCAGTGTAAAATATATATGGTTGTCTCTTGTCCTGGTAAAGGGCTTATTTGTCCCAGTGATCCCAAGAGCAAAGGTTTCTCGAGTTCCAACTCCTCTAGGGTTACCCATGGTGGTAAGGTCGAAGAGGAAACACCAAATTAATGCAACCAACTTCTGAAAACCCCAATGGCAGAATAGGCAAAGATCTACACAATCTCAAAAGCCAAGCTGATGGAAGAGGGCAGTGCTATTCGGATTGGTGTAACCAAGGCGGACCTTGACAAACCAAGCATCTGAGAGCCTAGGTTTGCCAAGTCTTGTCTTTCTCAATCCCGTTTCAGCCGTGAAGGAGGTGCTTCTGGCCAAGTGCGTGTCGAGAAAGAGGGATCAGACAAATGCGACCAATGTTCGAAGACCCCAAGGATGGAATAGACAAAGATCTACATGATTTCAACAGACACTCCTATGGAAGAGGGCAGTGCTATTCGGTTTGGTGTAACCAAGGCGGACCTTGACAAACCAAGCATCTGACAGCCTGATGCTATCAGGTTTGCCAGGTCTCATCTAGCTCAATCCCCTTTCATCTGTGAGGGAGGTGCTTCTGCCTAATTGCATGGGTTTCTCTGTCACACAGTTGTCCACTAAAATCAAATTTATACAAATGGCCTAGTCAAACTCTCTCTGATCCACAACCATCTCTGCCACCATCACCAGGGGAGAAAAACAGAATAAGTAAAGAGGATGATAATTCTAATGCTCAGATACAAGCAGATGCTGACAATTTTTAGTCCATGTGATGAAATTGAAATCATATCATTAGTTGAACTGTACAATTAATATTGGTTAATAATTCAGAACCAGAATCTTTAATAATTTATTTCTGAACTGGTCTCTAATAATATATGAAACTAATTTTCACTAATGAGGCTCTGACATGCTGTTATCATAGATAAGAGTGAATTTGCATTTGAGGTTTGCCATTAACATACTTCTTATAAAAGTATAAATTCACTGTTGGAAAAAAAATGAATTTAAATCTAAAACAATATTTTGTATAGCATTGTTTGTGAAATAAATTTCAAAACAGTCCAGAAAGCAGTCATCTTCCAATGTTAGGAATGAAGCCATAATATTTCAAAATGTAGAATTGACATTTAGTCAGTTTAATTCACCCTGAAGCTACACATATGGAACACCTCATAAAGACTGACCTCATTACATTCATAATAGTCTCCATGCAAGTCACCCAAAACCTGCTATTTACGTAGTTGAAGTTTTTGAATCAGAATCATGTTTCACATTATGGAAGAAAACCTCAGCTCTCAAAACAGAACAAAAATGGAGGTCTTTCTCACATGCTTTGTATTCTACTTGTAAAATATTAATTATCCACTTGATAAACTCACAAAAAAAGAATGATGATAATGAGAATATTAACTTTTAAATATTTCAATTTCATTTTCCAAAATTATTTTCTGGAACGGTACAAGAGTTTATTATAAAAAGACTCTGAAAAACAGACTTTATCAATTGAATTCCATTTTCATGTTCTTGATATTATTATAACTGTTTGGGAAAATCCATGTTTGAGTCTTTGTCAAGTGTAGAATCCATAAGAAAAGATTAAGAAAAACTATTTCTTCAAAAGATTCTGGCAAAATAAAATGTCTGTAGTAATTGGATCAGTTCACTTATTTCTTCTTGAGTAACAAATTGATGACAGCTAATGACAGCTGTTGATCAAAACAATAGAATTACAGCATCAAGAAAAACTAGTGAAGGAATTCAGTTGTGAAAATTTGCAATATTAATGACTCATCTCAAAGTTAGCTACTATATAATATCAATTCTCCTATATTACAGTGAATACAGAACAATTTCCTCACAGATGAAAAGGAGAATTGAGGCAACAGGTATGTGGTTGTAAAGAAGGATGCTGAAATTACTATGGATAGAGCATGTGAGCAATGAGGAAGTTTTAAGGAAAATGGGAGTAAAAACAACACTTGGATGGATTTAGGATCAGAAAAATACAGTTGAAATTTCTAGAACGCATAATGAGGAAGGAGGGCTTGAAGAATTTGACACTCATAGAACATACTACTGGCTAAAGGGATAAGGGGAAACAGTGAGTAATCTACATAACAAGCTTGTGTAAATGGATGCAAAAATTGGAACTAGTAGAGATTGTAAGGGGGCAAATATTGCTTAGAGCTACAAGAAATGGGAAGTTGTTGAGGGACATTATTATTTATGTCCTGAATGGACATGGCACATGAAAGAATCTATAGTTGAGTTTGTTAATATGCCAACATTTCCAAGACTGATTTTTAAAGTTACATACATCATCCAAACATTAAAATTCTTTGAAGAACAAATTTTTTTAACTTACATCGTCAATTTTTGATGCTCTTGCTCATTCAAGCAGAGTTCTTCACTAATTTCCTGCAATTTCTATAAAAATAAACAAATTGTTTGCCATCATTTATAAAACAAAACAGAATTTATCCTTTTTTCTGAAGGACAAGTATAATTTTAATAAAAGATTCTGGGTAAACTTTAATGTTTTAAAATAAAATATAGTAAGAAAATTGGAGAGATAATTTTTATAAAAAAAATCATGTTGGCATTTAATGAAATTTAACATGAACATTGACTTGACATTTGTTATAAGAAATAAATTATGTCACAATAAAACTGAAACTGTCATCAAAAGAACTGTGAGAAAAATGCATGAATTTAAAAGTTAATGTAGAAATGTGTCAAATGGTTTGTAGAAGTGTTGCTGATAGGGTTCAACATTGTATTGAACCATAAAGGGGAGCATTTTGAACATTATTAATCATAACAAATAATATTGGGGGCACCTTGATGTGGTGTAATGATTAGCAAGCTTATCTCGTGAGAACAATTACTGCTCCATAATTGTGACCATGTGCCATATCTAAGCTACAGTTATAAAATCCTCATAACAAATCATGTTGTTCTGATGTGACAATACTTATATATTTTCTTAAACTACTGTAATTTATTTTAATTCAATAAAAGTTAATCAATAAAAAATGGTGTTACTTTTGCCACACTTGGTATTTTGATTTTAAGCCTTTTCAATCTACTCATGTTTTCCAAAGTCTCCCCTTATTAAGAATTATGTTTTTTTGTTCATCCATACCTTTTATTCTTTATTAATTTTGAATGAATTTTCTAATTTAACCTTCTATTTTACCTTAAGAATATGACTGTCCTTATTGTCAGGTACGGAGCTTTATAGTAATGGGAGAGTATGGAGTCACTTTGTTACAGTAAAGTCTAAATATGGATGTTTGAGATTAAAATACTTATAAGTTCATAGTGGGTCTAATGTGTAAACTAAACAGTGAGAAGAAATTATTTCAGTGCAGGAATTTCCATTTGAAATGATAAATTGTGTATTCTGAATATGTTTTTCATTTTAGCTAAACTGGACATTCTCACATATCTGTAGCTGCAGTGCAAATGGTCATTTTAAATTAATATTTTTTTATTGTTGCGTCAGAAACATATTCTCAAAGTAAATACCAACAAAATAATGAAATCTTTACAGGTGTTTACTGATAAAAATGAATACCTTTTTAATTTCTTTTACTTCTTCATCATTTTCATTCAAGTTGCCAGATATTTTCAATCTTTGATATCGTTCCATCAAAGAATTATATTGAGAAAGGAATTTTTGTCTCTTTTTCTCAGCCTCATCCTTACTCTGTAAATTGGCAACTATTTTGGGACAGGTGTCTGTTTCAGTTTCCTGATCTGCAATTTCCTGAAAAGGTTCCTTCTGGTTTTCTTGCAGATGTTTATGTTTATCTTCCAATTCGTCAAATCGCATCTGCAACTGAAAGAGAAATCCTTCGAGTTCTTTGTCTTCGTCAAATGCCTCATCATTGTTGGTCCGAATTATCTGGAATTCTTCTTTTACTCGAAGATATTCTCGACGCTGCTTGTCTTGTTCACTTTTGATGTTATCAAAGACCTTTTTTAATTCCTTGGCAGTCAGCTGACGTTTTTCCAAAAGGCTTACGAGAGTGTTGATCTTTGTAATATGAAGAAATTAAAATAAAAAATTCAACATATTTTATCCAAATTAAGACATTTAACAATGTTTTAAGAAGTTTTTATTGTCAAGAGAGATGTCAAATAAAAAAAAATCAGACAAATTTGCATAAGAGTGTAAAATCAGCCTCACTTTTTTTGTCAAAAATACCGTGTCCTCTATACTCTGAGAAAAGTTATTAAAACACTAAATATTCTTTGGACACTTTGTTTCATTCTCAAAATCCAGTGGCAGATATATGTCACCAACCTTGAACACCTCAAACACACAAGTATCAAACCTGTGCTTATCAAGGCCCAATGCTAGTGAATGGGGAATGTTATCCATATAACAAAACACCGATTTTATGGTTAGTTAGTTTGTAACAAAAGACCTGAGAGGCTTACCACCAATGCATCAGGGTTGACATCTTAACAAACCATCAATGGTGCAAGATTAAACCAAATAAACTGGAGGAGCATGCCAGAAATTGCTCATGTTAACAAATCTCTGCAAATTTTGAAGAGATCCAACATCAAAGACTCATCACAGCAGGAAAACAGCACTGCAGAGGAACACAGAGCCTCTATATCAAGGGTCACCAACCTACGACCTGCAGTCCGGATCCGGTCTGCGAGCCTGATTACCAATGACTATATCTAACATGAGAGACAAGGCTTTCAAATTAGATTATCTGCCAGTTATCTTTCATGAGACTTATTTTACCAAGTTGCATTGCCTACATTTAATGTCAAATAATGGATACATATTTGTTATGACCCTTGGCTACATTAAAAGATAACAGAAGCGAAAGGAACGATACAGTGAAAGAGGCCAGGAGAGGACTGACATGCGAGGTAGCAGAAATCTAAAGACAGTTAAATATACGCTGGCATTATACATACATGCCTCATGAATGTATGGATGATACCGCATGTGTATGTACGTAAGTGTATATGTTTGCAACTATTTGGCACTATTGTATATGTCCTTTGGGGTATAAGGGTGTTCATTTTGTGTTTGATGTGTGTGGGGTGTGTGTGTTTCGTTTGGAGAATTTTCAATAATAGTTTCAAACCTACACGCTATAATTTCATCCATTTCACTTCGATTCATTTTTATTCACTTTGAAGTATTTTGAGTTTGATGTTTCTTGAGGAAAAGTAATTTTTGTTAGGTGTTTTTTTAATTTTAGATTTTCTTTTGTTTTTCTAATTTCTCAATGTTTTATTTCATTACATGCATATATATATGTATATATATTTCAATAAAAGTGCAATTAATTTACAAATTCATGAATTATTCATACAAAAAACAAATACAAAGGTTAATGATTTTGATGTATATACATACATATATATACATATATATATATATATATATATATATATATATATACACCTATATATATATATATATATATATATATATACACACATATATATAAATATATACACATATATATATACATATATATAAATATATGTATATACACACATATATGCATATATATACATATATACATATATATATACA
>CAHIKZ030000503.1:632500-800000 GCA_903632075.3 Acanthosepion pharaonis | reverse complement strand
TATCCATACAATTGAACACACACACACACACACACACACACACACACACACACACACACATCATCTTTCTCTTACTGAGAAACAGTGAATCAATAACTGTTGACAATAATGGTATTGCAAATAGGGCCTTTATTACTCTGGCTTTGTAGAAATGTGGTTGTGATCTTTTACAGCCAAATGCCTGATCAGATAAATTAAAAGACAACAAAGAAGATGGAAGTGAAAATCAAATTGCTATTTTATTTTTAGTTTGAGCAGAGCATGAAGCATTCATTAAAATCTCATTAATGGCATATGCAAAAGAATTGGAAGACTTAGCATTCAAGAAAATTAATAAGAAAATCAAGAAAAATATTACAACAAAAAAGAGTTTGGTCATTGTGGTGCCAACTAAAACAAGAGTCTGAAGAACCAATTATAAAATTTTTACATTGGCTAAGAGAAGATTAGAAGACTTGGAAAAGATAAAATGTATATAGAAAAAGAATTAATCCAACTGAAATTAATTGAAGGTGTAGACAACACTTATCATAGATTGAAAATATCAGAACAATTGCAATTGAGCAAAATGTCATTGATTTGTTTGTTGATTTATATAACAACAAGAGTTGATAAAAATTTAACTCTACTGAAAAGAAAAGAGTAAATTGCTGACACATACATGATAAAGAAAAATCCAAATATTGTAATTATAAAGACAAACCAAAATGAGAAATGTACTTGGCATTTCGATAACGATACAAAATATGTCAAAAGGAAAATAATTCATGCAAGCTTAAAAAGAAAAATATAAAATGTATAAAAAAAATGGAAGGAAAAAGAGTGAAAACATTTTTTTTTCACTACAGAAGAAAGAAAAAAGAAATAGGTTTGGTCAAAACTGAAACTCAATGGCATAACTTTACCGATGCAAATTGAGACTGGGAAGGAAAGTGACTTTAATTAAAAAAATATTTCAGAACAAGTTGGTCATCTGAAATTAATTTAAGTGTAAAATATCAAATTATGACAATTTGATGAGTGAAATATAAAAAACATTGGGACACTTTGAAAGAACGTTTGAAACAGACACACTTGATTTGAAATGTTTACCCATTGTAATTGTCAACTGTAAGAAGCCACAGCCTCATGGGAACTGATGTACTTAATGTTAATAACACACATTTAATTACTGCAATAAATTCCAATCCAAATGAAACTGGAATGTTAAAAGATTACAAAGCAAGTATTAAACTGAAAAGAAATGTTAATCTGTGTTATTTTAAATCTCACAAGTTACTGATTCACATTTTGCCCCTTCTTCTTTATATGCTGAGAGATACATTACTGAATAGTTATTTACACATTTGCAAAGATAATAAAATTAGTGTGAACCATAAAAGGTCTGTTCAGATTCATATCCTAATCCAAGCATTGAATTTGAAATACATGTCTTAGTCACAATTAATTTTTTTTAGAAAAAAATGATCTCATAATCACTTATCACCAAATCCAAATTGATGATAATTTTAAAGAAACCTCAACTATTAACACCTGTATAGATTTACTTAGGACATCTGGTAATGAATCTCTGTAGAAGATTAACAGAGATAGAATCTAATTATTCAAACATAGAAAAAGAAGCTTTAGCAATTGTATAGCATATAAGTAGAGCTCACAAATTCTTATTGAGTAGAAAATTTTTGCTGAAGTGTGGAACAAAGCTTTTACTTTTAATCCAAAGAATTAACTTCCAAAAGTATGGTTGTGTGTTTGTGTGTATTTTAGATGACAGGGCAGGCGAAATGTCTCTGTCAGTGTTTGGAGTATGGTGGGTCTTGAGTGAATATGTGTATTAGGTCAGTTGACCAAAATCATGGTGGTGACATCAAAAGAGGCCTAGAGTGAATAGTGAAGCAAATCTGGTTTTTGTTACACTGGCTTGATTGAGGTCATGGTGATGTCAGCGAGAAGAGTGGCCATAGTAGTAGCAATGATAGAGAGCACGATGCATTGGAAAGTGGGAAGAGAGTTCAATCGTTAGTGGATCAGAGAAACTAACATTCCCCAGTGGAAAAGTAATTACCACATGGTTCACATCTTGGAAGAAAAAAGAGAGTAAAGCAAAAAATATTTACCTTTTTATAGGTTTCAACAACACCACCTAGAGACATTTGATGAAACCAAGTGGGGTAATCATATTTCCAGTTCTTTTACTCTTAGCATCATGAGAAAATGTATTTCTTTGTCTTATTATTATTATTATTTTTTATGAAATTTATTTCATTTTCCCATGAAAGTTACATCTTGAACCCTAAAACTCATAGCCTTTGATTTTGATATTGAATATGTAAATGGAAATACTATTCCTCATGTAGATGCATTATGATGATTAAAGAGCATACAAGCCAATATGGAAGCTGAAATTTTTCACTAGATTGAAACCAACATTCTACCTCCAAATCAACTTGCCTCAGAAACATTACATTATGCAATAGTGAGTAAAATTGATATAAGAATAAACATAAGTAACTGTTCTAAAACTGAAATGCTCTCTAAAGAGATAAGACATAAGCTCTATAAAGAGATTATACATAAGCTATAAGAGATAAGACATAAGCTAACCATGGAAAATGATATCATATATAATGGATACTTAGTAATCAGTCCAGAATGTTCGAGAAAAGACAATAAAAAGTGTGTATGACAATTGTTCATAGTGGATCACAGCTACACAGAAATGATTCAAATTTGAAATGTGGTTATGTCTAAAACAAATGTCCAAAATGTGTAGAAATAAAAAAGGTTTTGACAGAATAAACTGCCCACCAAACCAAAAAAAAAAAAACAAAAAAAAAACATAGCCCTGGGCCTGTGTTCACATAGATCATACATATGTTAAAAATGGTGGATTGTGTCTTACTTTAGTGAATTGTTTGTCCATATGTTCAGGCTCATGACAGAAGAAAAAATACTGTAATCTAAATATTATGAATAATATTTGCCAGAAATGGGGGACTAAAAACAGTATCAGATCATGCAACATAATTTTGTGATGATTGTATTGTTAGTTAAGAAAAATTGGGTTCATTGCATATAAAAACTTATCCACATATCATCCCCAATCAAATGGAATTGCAGAGAGAATGGCACAAGCTATAAAAGTAAGATTAAAAGCATTTTATCCTTATAGAAATAATATTAAAAGTTTTCTACCAAGACTATTGCTTAATTATCAAACTATATGTCATGATGGCAGATTACAAAGTCCATCTGCATTAACAGGAAGCCAGATTAGGGTTCAGTTAACCATGTTTTATTCAGTTAATAAAACATATGGTACAAGAAATATACTGAATCAAAAGCTGAAAAGGTTAAATTTATAAAATAGAAGGGACAAAATACAGCATTAATATAAAATATCAGAAGGCTGTCATTGCCAAAGCCAAGCAAATAAAACTCAGACAAGAATTTGTAGAAAAGATGGAAGAAGAAGTTATAGTAAGTAATCCCAACCAAGAGCTTTTGAACCAAGAAAACAAAACTCTGGCAGTGGAAGATAGAGTGGGCCTGGAGGATAAAGACATAGACAATGAGAAACAATATAAAGATCACAATAATAGACAAGGTAGATTTAGATCTCCCAGAGAGAGAGAGAGAGAGAAAGAAAAAGAGAGAGGTACAGTAATACTGAAATAAGTCTTGCCTCATATATGAGAGCATTGACTTATATATAGTCTTTCCCTTACTGGGTAATTATTAGTCAAGTACAAAATCTTAAATCTCACACTCTACAACTCTAACTAAAAAGAAAAATTTTCAAATTGTATAATTTTAAATCAAATCAACAATTTCAATAAAGTCGCTGAACAAAATGTTTACATTTTTATTTGAATAAATTATTAATTTATTTTTAATGAGGCAATTGTGTTTTTATTTAAAAAGTGAAAAATGACTCCTTACTTTACTTTCCAAATGTCTGGCTTGAAGAAGAAGATGTTCTTTGATTTTTCCTGATTTTGAGAGTGGCTCATCATTTTGTTTATTAGTCTTTGTATTTCCTTCTGAATTATTCAAAATGACACTTGCACTGAGGGGCAATCTGTCATCATCTGTTGTGGCAAAAGGAAAATAAATAAAAATAAGAATGATCAACTTAAGATCTTGAAATGAGTCCATTGAAGAAATAGAAGAAAAAGAGGAAAACTAAAATCAGAACAGACAGCAATAATTGGCATGGGGTAATGGTTAACGAGCTAATTTGGTTGACTATTGCTCCTGAAAAGTGAGCTTGATCCTCACTGGTTTTGTACCAAAGATAAATAATCTTTGTCATCAGCAACAGCAAGACTAGCTTGGAGTTTTACAAAATGTAGCTTTTCTTCTCCAAAGATGCTCAAAGTTAAAAATTCTTAAAATATAAAATTATTCTATAAATATTTCAAATTAACAAATGCCTACCTTTTTCTACATTGTTAATTAGACTATTTGATGAAGTTATTAATAGAATTTAAAAAAGAAAAGAAAAGGTAATCTATTCAGAAATGTCTTTCAGTTCATCAAAGAAAAAAAAAAGAAAAAAATTTTGAGAATTAAAAAAAAAGAATTTTGAGAATTAAAATAACAATTATTTACACTATTTACTTTGTTCAGACTGTTGTCATATTCACAACATTTCAACCATTGTACACTATGGCCTTCTTCAGGTGATATATGTTGATATTTTGAACCAAACCCTTTATTGCGGGGTAGATTGTTCTAGTTCCACATGTCATGTATTTTTGGGAAATCTCAGTTTAAGTAATTTCCCTTTCTCCAAGTTTTTGTTCACCTCTACTGTGGCCAGATATTGAACTCCCAACTTTTCAGGTCAAGTCACTGTATTGCTTCAACCAACATTTTTATCCACTGAGCCATGTGTCCTTGGGGGTCAAAATTCCAACATATATCAGCTGAAGAAGCCTGGAGCATATAATGATCAAAACATTGTGATTATGACAATAAAGATGAGGAACAGTCCAAACAGTTACAATACCTCATCTCAAAAATATAGACAGATGTTAAAATAGCAATGTTTATTAATAAGTACAAGATATTGAACAGAGTTATGCCTTATAATGATTTGAATTTCTTTAATATAATCTGGAAATATTTCATACATGTCTTTATTATTTAGTCAGTCTATGATGTAATATAAAAGTAAACAATTTGATCTGAGTGGAATTTTAATTGGGAACACATTTGAAAAAGATATTTACTTGAGAAGGCTTTTGAGAAAACTGCTATTAATAGAATGGAATAATCTAGAAATCTTTTGTTGTTCTTGTGTCCCCTACTTCCTTATAACATTTTGTTATAAATTTCATAAATTTGTCAACTTTTATAGTTGAATAAAGTCTTTCTAAAGGTTATACTGTATCAATTAAAAATTAAAAAGAAAATTAAACAATCCTTACCGTCACACAAACTTTGGTTCATAGAAAAAGTCGAAGCCATTGGAGTTGAAGTGACTAGTGCTCTGTTCATTATCAAATTTGTGATTGGACTTTGTGAAGATTTGAAGTCCGGTATTTTTGGTGCCATCTTTGATCCAATACGAAGTTCATCAATCATCATTTCAGCATCTGCATATCTTGTTAGGAGATTGTCATATCGATTCTGAAGTTGTTCTACAAGTTGAGTGGCTTTTTTTCTTTTAGAAAGTTCTTCTTCTAGTTTAGCATTCAGATCTTTAATGGAATCATCGCCATCTGTTGGTATATTACTTAATTCAGACAGGGATTTATATTTGGATTTTATGGGAGTTAAATGAGAAGAAATATTTGTTGTACTTTTGCTTTTGGCTCGAAATGATTTCATACTGTCATCCATTTTGGATTTTGAAAGTGACCCCTCTTCCATTTCACTATGCCCAGAATTCTCTAATTTATCCATTGTAGTTTCAATTTCCTTCTGATGCTTTTCCATTTCTTTCATGTTTCTTTGATTTACGAATTTTGATTGTCCACTGAGATTTTCAGGAATGACCGAGATTTTCTGGTCGTGGAAAACTTGAAATTTTTCATCTGATGAATATTGTGAATAAGAAGAATTAAGCGTTTCACTTCTTACCAAACTTTTTCTGTTAATTAAATTTGAATCAGAATTTACTGAAATATCTTCATTAAAAAAACTATTAGACACATTCTTTATATCCTGAAATTGTCCTGAATGTCTTTCAGAAATGTTCTTATCAAAATCTGGGTGACATTGATTAGTTTCATAGCACTGATCCTGGGATCTTTTTTGGTTAAAAAGAGCATTTTTATCTTGAAGATTATCAGGAAGAGAAATTGTCATAGAATCATGAGCAAATGAAGGTATTTCTTCATTTGGATTGAATGACTGTTCTTGTGGTAAGAGATCAAAACTAACTGATCTTTTCTTAACCCTACTTTTAGGACAATTTCTTTCTGAGCTCCTAGACATTTCCTGACCAAGTCCTGAGGAATATTCCAAAACATTAGCTGACCCCGGTCTTGAAGACTGGTGAGTACCAAAATCAATGTGTCCTGTAATAAGAAACAGTTCATCATCAACATCATCATCATCATCATCATCATCTTGAACCTGTTGCTCTTCTTCCGATTGATAATTTTCATTATGGCTACTGTCCAGTATTTGAGAAATGGTGGCATGTTGAAGATAAAGTTCTCTCTCTGATGCAGTTAAGCCTTCAGGGATGGACAGATTACTTTTGGAAGAACTCTCACTCTCTGCAAGCAAATCTCTCTTCTGATATAAATACATATTACTAGCAGCTGATGTGTGATAATTTGTAACAGTGTCATTATTATTTGATTGAAAAGAAGAGTTAGGTTGATTCATAAAAACTTCCAAAGGATCTTGATCATTATAAATATAATGTAAGTGTTCAGGAGATGTTTTAGAATTGAGAGGAGAATTTGGAAAATCGTTGTTAATGACTTGCATATAGTCTAACAACTTAGTAGCAGGTGAAACGTTAGAAATTTCAACATGATCTTTATACACAGACTGCCTTCCATTGTATGTCTGTTTAAGTGGAACATTTTCAGGAGCACTCACAGCATTTTTTTCATCATCAGATATTTCTAAGTCACTAATGCCATACCTAAAAAATGCATAAAAATGTTTATTTTAATACTAAATAATGAAAATAACTCTAAAATATACTTATAGGTAATAAGTTTTCATTAAAAATAAGAAAATAAGAAGCATGGGTGATTATTTTTTTTTTAGTATTTTGATGTTTAATTTATCCTTGTTTTGAAAAGTGGAAAGAACATTTGGATACATATTTGAAATAACCAGGTGGATACTTTGAAGATGACTAAGGTGTCATTGCCCTAGGTGGGCTATTTTGAAATGGTTCTCCATTAATATTGAATATCTGGATACTTTATAGACATAACTTGCAATATATTAACACAATATATATTATAGCAGACATTACTTGTAAAATCTGTGATAGTCAATCAGAATAAGTAAATGCTGTAAACTTGCAACTTGTTCATAATTAACAGACAATACTGACATTAAACAAGTGGCTTGTGATCTGATCCCACAAGTCAATCCAGTAAGGAAAAAAAATTTTCTTTATACAGTTAAGGTAGGTAGGGGAAAATCTGAATAAAATTAACACCAAACAAACAAAAATAACAAATTGACAAATTAAAGGTTTTTTTTTTTTTGTTTTGGCTCAAGTCAGGGCAAGTTTATTTAATCAGCCAGCCTAATGGCCTTTGATATTTGACAGGGATTAGTAACTGACATCATCAATAAAATAAGGAGCAAAAAGATTTGGAACTTGCAAGTAAAATAAAAATAAAGTATTATTTTTACCCAATTATCAATCAATATAAGAAATCAATACCTTATTTAATATTTTACATTAATACAAATACAAAGAGTTGCAAATAAGTGAAAAAATTCAAGTCTAAAATAGTTACAATCATTCTCTTGCAATGATTGCTTTCTAATTATATTGATCTGAGACAATCATGAATGTTTTCTCAAAACTTCCCTGCATGAGATGCGATTTGTGGATGTATTGGTCATAAAAGATCACTCACTATTGTCTGACTGTTGATTGATGCCATGGGAAAGTGTATTTTCACACATGCACAGTAAGGTGCCCTCTGATTGAATGCCAAATTACAACAAAGCTGTTCAAATCATTCTTGAAATATTCAAAATGGTTGGCTCCATTCCAAACAGACCTCATATACAGCTAGCTCACTAGCTCTCCATTTCTTTTGACCTTACTCTGTAAAATCTCTCATATACATATTATATGAAAAAGAAAGAGATAGTATTGACATGAAAGTCAACACAACACATATCTTTTCTTGTTAGTGTGTAAATGCACTTAATTCAGTGGTGACAATTAATGACATAGATTGTTATACAGTGAAAATTGCAGATCAAAATACATTTAATAATTTTGAGTCAGGATATAGATTTATTGATTCACTCTCATTTTTTTCCTGATGAAAACATCAAAAGTTTAAGTTGGAAAGTCAAAGTGATACAATTTTAACACTCCACTTTGATAAGTCATATATTTATTACCCAAACACATTTTCAATATTCTTTTTGCAGATCTTGAGTTTTTGCAGCTTAAATTCATGAGTTATATTGACATTTTCCTTAAAAGAAACCATTAACTCAGTTGTGCGTGCGTGTGTGTGTGTGTGTGTGTGTGTGTGTGTGTGTGAAAATAAGAAAGAGAGAAACAATGAATTAGGGAATTTGGAGATTTATTTATGATATTTGCCGCATAAAACCTAAAATTAAAAGTGAGTTAATATAAATTATTTTCCTTAGAAAACAAGAAAATAAACAAAATTATTAAAAAACTTGAGATTTTTTGTTTAAACAATAATTTTAAATACCAGTGAAACTATTTTTGTGTCACAATTACTTCAACAAAATTTTATCAAATTCTAATCTTAATAAATGGAGGTGAAGAAGGGCATAATGGTTATGAGCATGGAAAATGGAATTAGCAAACCAAGCTCAAGTTTTAACCAAAACTGCTTATGTTAACTTTCCACTAATTCTCTTGAGTAAGGCATGAACTCAATTCCACCTATACATAAATATCGAGCCTAGTCCATCTAAAAGAGAGTTACTATGATGAAACAAAAATCTAGTTTAGAAATTGCCATATCCGGTCCAAACTGTTTTTAAAAAAATGCCATATCTGATTAAAAAATGGGAATGGTAGGTATTGGAGCAGTACTCCAGCCTTGCAAGAATCTACAATTGTTAAAGAAACAATCAATAAATCTCCAATGAAAAGATCTCATTCAAAACTTCAAAATGCAGACAAGAATTCCTCAATATGTTTTGTTGTATAAGAGATAGTACTTTTAAAAATGTAAATAATAAAATAAAATATTCTTAATAAAGTAGTCATTATTCTATTTTTTTTCTAATTCCTCAATTCTTTTTAATGTCTGAATTCTAAATAATATTGACTAATATTATACATTAATGTTGCAACTGACTTATCAACCTTTTCATTTTTCTCAGAAAAAACTATTTAAGTTAAAATATCCTGACAGAATAAGAATTGTTTAAAAGTTCACACCAAGTTATGCTTACTTGTTAAAAACTGGGAATTCTTAGTACAGCTGGACTTAAGTCCCTTTCTCACCAATGTGACATGGCTTCCCTCTGTCTTTTCTACAAATATTTTCATGGCAACTGCTCTGACAAGCTTTTTTCCCTGGTACCCTGACTATATGAATTTAAGTGTGCTACTAGATTGGCATTTAGGTCCCACCTGTTTACTGTTGAAATACCTAAACACAACTACCTCCTCTACTTCAAAAGTTTCTTTTCTTGCACTTCCAACCTGTGGAACTCATTTCCATTTACTTGCTTCACTGATAGCTACAATCTTCAAAAATTTTAATGGAACGTCAATCACCATCTTCTGTTTTCTTGAATCCCATTCATTTTTTGTTCTTTCCTCAGTCTTCCCTATTCTCAGTCTTCTCTTTCACTTACATTCCCAGTAACCCTATGTGTATTTGTGGCATTCCTGCCTTGCTTGGGGTGAAATAGTTAAAAAAAAATGGTAAATTATAAATCAAATATATTCACCATGAGTGTTCAAGATGGCTGCTTCTGATAAAACTTTGGTAAGGCTGAAAATCATATAAAGATAATTGTGTGTCTTCATAATCAGCAGGGAGTTGCAAAATGCTGTAGTCAGTGTCTTGCACAATGCCATTCTCATCTAAATGTAATGTGCCTAAAATAAAACAAAATGAATTGAATATTAAATAAAGACAAAATTTGGCACAATAATTACTTCCAGTAATACTAAATAATTTCACATATAAATTTTTCTTTTCTCTATAAATCATTTCAAAATCCAGAAATACTGATAGTTAAAACTTTCCAATGAGCTATTGCCAGTTTTCACCAAAATAAGTGTTTTTAGTAGATATTTCTACCTTACTTTTCAGACATTCCTTACACATACACACATACATATATATATGTGTGTGTTACTTGCATTATTTACATTGTTCGGACTGTTATCCTCATCTTCATTGCCATATTTACAACATTTTGGCCATTGTACACTCTGGCCTTCTTCAGGTGATTGAAATTTTGAACTGAACCCTTTATTTCGTCCACCGAGGTAAACTGTTCTAGTTCCATGTGCCATGCCTCTCCAAGATGTCTTATTTATTTCCCTTTAACTCAACTCTCCAAGTTCTGGTTCATCACTTCTGTGGACTGGTATTGAACTCACAACTCTTTTGGTCTAGTCACTGGATCTAATCAATGTCTTTATCCACTGAACCATGTGTCCTTGAGCAATCTACCCTGATGGATGAAATAAAGGGTTTGGTCCAAAATCCCAATCACCAGAACATACAATGGCCAAAATGTTGTGAATATGGCAATGAAGATGAGGACAACAGTCCGAATAATGTAAATAATGCAAGTAATCAAAATACCTCATCTCAAAAATATAGACATATATATATATATATATATATATATATATATATATATATATATATATATGAGTGTATGTGTGTGAACAAAACTTCATATTAAATAATTTCACATATCATGTTTCCTTTAAAAATTAACTATTATTCAATAAATCAAATCAAAGTTCAATTGAATTATCTAATTGACTGACTCAAATATTTTGTGTTGAAATGTTTGGCAGAGTCAGATGTTTGATAAATCTATTGAAATTATTATCAGATCTTAAATTTATGCTCCTTGGAACAAAAACTAACCAAATTTCAAATTCTTCAAAGTTACAGTTTTGTTAAAAATGTAACATTTAAAATTAGACCCAGTTAAAATCTTCTTGTTTATTTTTTTTTAATGTTAGGGAAGTTTTTAGCTATCAGAATTTCTCAATTGTCAAATGATTTATTGATAAAAGAAAAATTTATCTGTAAATTGAATTTTTGTTGATTTATTGAATAATATTGAATATTATAACTCTAGTTATCTATTGAGTGCTTTATGGCAGAAGTTCTGTTGGCCTGAAAAATATGGAAATGTTTCATAATTTTCACATATTTTATTAGTTCTATTATTATTACTACTACTACTATGAAATTAACTATCATATATATGTAAAAAGGTGTTCATTGTAATCTTAGTAAACTGATAAATCTTAATAGGATTAAGCATCTGCATGACAGGATAGAATATATAAGTTGATGATGCAAAGAAAAAAATCTTTACCTGGTGGGCAGTCTAGTAAGATGCCATTTTTGTCCACAATAAAATCATTTTCACTCATTATCTCACAAGATGTTTTTTTTCAAAGCAAATGTGACATCCTGCCAAAAAAGTAGACAATTTTCAAAGTTTATTTTAAGCAATGACAATAATACAACAGATAGAAATAAAGTACACTTTCTTTGTAATAAAATACAGTTATAAAATAAAATTAACCCATTGAAGTCCAGAAAAATAAATGTACAATTAGCTAATATTAGGTGTGTGCAAAAACTTCCCAGAAAAAAAAATTTACTACATATTCAGGGGGGGGGGGGATCAAGTTTTCCCCCCAAAATCTTAGACTGGTTTTCCTGATCATATTTTAATGGAGCTGCAGCATATCTCAAATATTGTTAGCAGTAAAAGTTCTGGTAGGTGGATGAGAGGCAAGAGCCCTTGTTAATATGGATGGCAAGTGGCGGCTGAGTACAGTGGGATGAGTAGAATAAAGGTAGTGAATGGGAGTGGGAGGTGAGATGCAGAGGTAACAGTATTGTAAAATTGATTGTATATGGGACACAACTAAACCCCAGATAATCATGATTGATTACATTGCTGAAGTAATTGACATGGTGTTAGGGTTGGATGTGATTAATTGGTGATCGATGGGGGATGAAATGGAAGAACAAGATGTCCTCTGAGTGTGTATCTAAAAAGTGATGATTATCAGAAGGTTGAAAAAAGACCCGGAAGAGACCTGAGGATAACTTAAATGTAGAATTTGATGACAAAGTGTTGCCAGTTGTGAAAAGTGGGGGTGGGGTCACCAATGAGGAAAATTCAGATAAATTACTATGAGAGTTCTCTAAGAGGGGGAGCAAGAGAAAAGGAAGAAAGAAGAAAAAAATGAGGTGAGATCAATGGGGGTATACTATAGCATTGAGGGGAGCATGCAGAAACCAGGGTACTGACATTGATGACAGTGGTTCTACCAATAAAAGGCAAAATCCAGTTGATATTGGATTTTCAAGAAGCAAATGTCCATGTGGTGGGCCACAAAGGTGGTCATAAAGTGGATGTATCTGGGTGTTCTTGAGAGAGTGATGACACATGATGGGGCATCTATAGTCAGAAAATTAGCTTAACTATAGTTTTGTATAGATATGAAATTAGGAACTAGTTAATTACAAGCGTAGTACCCTCTGTTTGATCAGATTAGGGGTTGAATTGAACTCTGTACCTAAGGTCATTGCAATAGTCTACAGGAAATTACTGGGTAGAGTTGAAGGATTGAGAAGATCTAACTCCTATATAGATTACATTCTGATTGAGAAGATTTTGAGGCCATGGATGAGCTAAAGAAATTTGGATTGGCCGTAAAACTGTCAGAATTACTGGAAGTGAGTAAACATTAGGGAGATATAATAAATGAAGCAGAAATAATGCATAAAACATGTATACCAAAAGGCATAACTATTTCCAAAAGAATATTTCAACAGTTGAATTATTTTTTCAATTTATTCTTAATGTTATGTTGAGCTTCATCATGTATCACCCAGTTTGTTGCAAAAGAATATTTTAGATGAATATTGTAGAGGCCTTCTGTGTCATTCACCAGAATGATACAGAAGGTCAGCTAGTATGCATTTTTTTTAATGAGATCCCGAGAATGAAATATAAAATTAAGTAGAAAAATGTTATTCTTAAAATACAGAAGATTAATAAAACAACTCCTATTGCTGAATGGCACTGAACTGTGTGCAGGTTTGTTCAAAGGAGAGCCGATAGTGTGAGCTGGAAAGATGAGGTGAGTGAAGAGACAGTTTTGATGATAGATAAAGAAAGGAAGCAATGTGTGAAAAGAGCCTGGTATGTGTCTGAATCAGTGAAAAAAGTTATATGGTGCAATGCAAGTTGTGTGACATTGGATATTATTCTGGAAGTAGATGATGTTGAAGTAGAGGAAAAAGGATGATTGCAATCTCATCAGTGTGGTATTGAGGTAGAGGCTGCAAGGTGTCAAAATTTGAACTGATTCAGTTACCATATTTGGGTGGGTGAAGTCAACAGTCACCTGTGAGAGGAAAGTAGGAATAAAAATCAAAAGGTTCATTAAGCCTTGACTGAGGATCTTATTCAAAACTGATTGACGAATTTGGGTTAAAACTGCATGAAAGTTTGAACAAGGTGGATATCCTCATCAGAGTAAGGAAAATTTGGTGGAATTGAAAAAATTGCATGGCAAACCTGTTTTTAGTTAGAAAAGTTGACTTGCATCTTATCAGGGAAACTCTTTGAAAAATGATTAAGAATTGCAACAGGTACCAGTAGATTAAACCTGAACAGAATATGCACGTATTGGAAGGGGTTCAGGTAAGAAATGACTAGATAATGCTGGATTATCAATGTAACACATTATTGAAAAGGGTGTGTATTGCTTGATGGTAGACTTTGGACTAAGATGAGTGGTGATGAAGAGAGAAGTTAGGGTGAAAACTGAATCCATAATTTCAAGGGTACTGAACAAAATATTTTTAAGAGAGATGTCTAAAAGAGGATGTATTAACGGATAATATCACCAAGTGCTCAGAGAAATGGAATATTGGATGCAATTCTAAAGTTTCATATAGACCAAATGAAAATAGGATCATTGAAAGACATCACTGAACAGATAAGTTGAAATGGGAGGGGGTCACATATCTCCATTTGAAGTTGTCTTTTGATATAAATATCACTTATATTAGAGATGGTAAAGAACTGTACCAGTGGATTCTTTGGTTTAGTTTAATTTGGTTTGTTTTACAGCATATCATTCTCAATGGGTTATTTAATGCCAACAACATTTTTATTGCTGATATTTTTTTTTTAAATGTGTTTCTGGTAATATTCTTTTACAAAAATGTATTGCTGGTAATAATATTTTCTTCAAAAATTTATTGCTGGTAATAATTTTTTACAAAAATGTATTGCTGGTATCAAAACCTATTTTTACACTTTCATAGTGTTTTGACCCCAGTTTGGAGTTAACTATTTGCCCATAGCTGGGATCCTAATAGGTGCTACCACCCTGTGTCAGGGTGGACCTGGGAACACCAGCAAGTAAGAGGTGGTTCTACGCTCCTCAAAACCTCCTGATCATAGGCCTTGTCTGGTGTAGTAAATGCCATACCCAGGATGCAGATGTAGTTTATTGTTATACCCCAGGACAGTCCAGTGGATGCCAAAGAAGGGGAGGAGTGTGCATGTTCAAATTGAGAAGGAGGTTTGTCATGTAGGAAAAATGAAGAGTAACAAGTGTGTGCTCCCCTAACAACATGTGGGTTGATGGAGTACCATGACACATTCTGGATGTGTGAATGGTTGCTGAGTCATTGGATGATGAGATGTTGTTGATGATATGAAAGAAATTGAGGTTCAGGCTGTTACCTCACAATAGTTGTATAGAGTGTGTCATCTGCCTTGCTAGATGTCAAGTTGTAAATTTTTCTCATTCAAGTCAAGTAAATTGTTTTCATTCTGTCCTGTTGTGTGATATTTCTGTTTCTCAAGAGTAAGAAATTTTATTTCAACATTTAAACCACACAAATTAATATTGAATGAAATGTTTGGTTGTAACTTTTCTGCTTATTGTACCACAGGATTTCTTATTATTCTTGTATACAGAATAGACAGGCCTGGCTGGCTATTTCAATTTTGATTTATTATTTTTAGCCTATCCATTGTTATTCCAGATCCATGTTTATTTTATTTCCCCCCCTTTTTTTCCAATCTATTTCTTTATTCCAACCTTCTCTTCCTTCATTTTATTCTAAAAATAAATTGTGGTTACTTATAACTTTTCTTACTATAAATTCCCATTTCAAACATGACAGAACCTGTCAATCAAAATTTACCAAACATTAGACTTTTGTTTATTTACAAACATATCACATTGAAATATTGGTTCTTGTATGATCACTGAAGTTAAGCAACATTGAACCTGTCAGTACCTGGATTAGCATTTCTCAACTAGCACACCCAGGCACAATAATGTGCCCTGCTGGGTAACCAAGTGCACTCCAAGTTAACACAAGAGTAATTTATGAATTATATTTAAAAATCTTTATTTTTAAAACGCTAGAGACACCAAGTATATGGTTTCCATGTCTAAGTCAAGGCTTTGTCATTTGATATTTTAAATTGGATGTTAATTTTTTTAATCTTTAAGAAGGAGTGGATAATCATTTCACTTTTGCCTTCCTCAAGGGATTTAACTTAGTTATTATCGGCCTCTCTAAAAAGAATAGCAGATTCTTCACAAATCCTTTTAAATGAAAACTCTACAGCTTAAATATACAATGTAATGTCTTAAAAATAAATGCTTATTTCAGGAGACTTCTTTATTATTTTCCTATTTTCAAATTTCATGACTAATTTTTTCTTATTAAAATTGAAATTGCACCCCAGTTTTAGTTATTCTACAACTGTGCAGCCCTGAAGCAAAAATAGCTGAGAAACACTGAACTAGATGGTTAACAACTTGAGAAGACCAGGTGCAGTCAGCTTTGATATGTGATGTGTAGGTGGTGTAATGGATAATGCCTTGCAATGAGAATTCAGAGAACTGAGTTCAAATTCCAGTTAGGTTTGTTACATTAATTTATGCACATCCTGAATTGAAAAAAGAATTAGTCACTCAAGCATATCACATCTGCCCCTGACCAACACGCCAGTGTGAAAGGTAATATTCAATTCCTTCCTATGAATCTGGGGAAGACCTACATCCAACAAAGGATCTTCATAGGCTGAGAAGAAACATTTGTTTGAACTTCTTCATCTACAATATTCTTTTGCAACAAACTGGGTGGCGTATGATGAAGCTCAACATAATGTTAAGAATAAATTGAAAAAATAATTCAACTTGTGAATTATTCTTTTGGAAATAGTCATGTCTTTTGGTATACATGTTTTATACGTTATTTTTATTTCATTTATTATATCTTAGTTTCCACAGAAAGTGCATAATGAATATTCTCTCACTTACAAGGCAAATATGTAGATTTTATGCCTTTTCAATCTACCCATGTTTTCCATAACCCCCTCTCCACTTATTAATTTTCCATTCTACCCTTTTATACCAGACTTAATTTTAATAATTTTGAATGAATTTTCTAATCTACCCTTCTATTCTGGAGTTAAAAGTATGACTGTCTCTATTATCAGATAGGTAGCTTTATAGTAATGAGAGAGTATGGAGTCATTTTGTTACAGTAAAGTCTAAATATGGATGTTTGAGATTAAAATACTTATAAGTTCATAGTGGGTCTAATGTGTAAACTAAACAGTGAAGAGAAATTACTGAAGCTTATATTTTAGTGCAGAAATTTATATTTGAAATGATACATTGTGTATTCTGAATATATTTTGCATTTCAGCTAAACTGGATATGAAAATTTCCAGCATTTATTTTTAGTGCTAAAGATTGCCGTTTTGCCAGTATCCACAACAGCTGGGTAACAAAGTGTTACAAGGATTAAAATACGGAAAATCGAGTTTTTCGTAAGACTTTTATCATGGAGGATTTTAAAAGTATTTTAGTACAACTTGTAAAATACCAAAATGAACAGCAATTACAATTCCAAGAAAGAATGGAAAAAATATTACTACTAACGCAGAAGGAAAATCATGAAAGACAAATGCAAAATGAAGAAAGACAATTACAACGCCAGGAGCTAATAGTAAAAGTAGCGAGTAATACACAACAACAAAATATTGAAAAAGAGGCGACTTTTTCTCAAGACGCAGTATGGAACACGATAGAAACATTCAAATATTCCCTAGAAGAGGATAAAAATTTCGGGGACTTTTTCAGACGTCATGAAGACATCTTCAACATCGATTGTCAAAACTGGACAGAAGTAAAAAAGCTACGACTATTACTCAGGAAATTAGGAACGGAAGAATACATTCGTGGATTACATTTTGCCAAAGAAGACAAATGATCTAACGTTTAATGAAGCAGTTACATGCCTGACGGAGCTTTTCAGCCCGAAAACGTCACTTTCACAAAAGGTGGAAATGTCTTAACCTCGTAAAGGATGAAAATGAGAATTACTCTACGTTCGACGCAATCGTGAAAAAACATTGCGAGGATTTCAAGTTGGCAGAATTAACTCCGGACAATTTCAAGTGTCTTATTTTTGTACAAGGGTTAGTCTCAGCAAAGGATAGTGAAATGCGCAAAAGAATGCTTTTAAAACTGCAAAATGAACCTGGATTAACACTACAAAAACTATCGGAAGACTGCCAAAAATGCCTGAGCATAAAGAAAGACTCGAAGGATATTGAGGAGCCAGGAGTATCACATATTCGTAAGTTAAACAAAAGTTTACGGTTTTCACCCTCCCCGGAAAGAAAACAAAAATTCTATAATAATGAAAATCAAAGTAAATATAAGCTCCCCCCATCTGCATGTTATCGATGTGGAGGACTACACTGGAATAAGGATTGTCGTTTTAAATATAAAAACTGTATTGCGTGTGGAAAAAGGCATCCCAATGTAGGAACAGAAAATTTACTAGTGGGATAAGAGCTACTAGAATGCATGACGAAGACAATACTAACATAAGGAAATATGTGGAACTGGAAATCTTAAATAAAAAGATAAAATTGCAACTTGACTCAGGTTCCGATATAACGATAATTAACCTACAGACATGGAGAAAGCTTAATAGACCAACCATGTTACATCCACAAAAAATTGCTGTTACAGGAAAGCGTATAAAATTCGAAGGAGAAGTAATCCTAAATGTAAAATTTCACGGGAAAACAAGAAAACTCAAAATATTCGTAATGAAAGATACAGAAAATCTGGTGGGAACGGAGTGGATGCAAAAGTTCGACGTATGGGATTTACCTGTCAGTTCGTTTTGTAAGGGTACAGCTAGAATTGAATTAAAAGAAAACGTCCAACCAGTATTTAAAAAGAGAAACGTGCCGGTTGCTACCATAGAGAAAGTCGACAAAGAATTAGAGAGCTTTGGAAAAAAATTTTAACAGACTAGGAAACGTGATGTACACAGTACAAGACGAAAAATTTACCCACAGAAGACATATTGTCCAAATACAAAATAGACGGGTTGAAGAGCCAAGCTCGTCACCGGCTGAAAATGACGATTCAATGGATGCAATCTTTGAAGCTTTTAAGATTCAAAGACCACAGGAAGACACAGAAACTAGAAGGTCAAACAGGAAGAGAAAATTTACAGAGCCTCTGATTATAGATCATAAAAAGGAAAAGATATTAACTCCCCACAAAAAGGGATCTAAGGGATATTAACTCCCCACAAAAAGGGATCTCTTTTTACACAAATGGACTCACCCAGTATATACATATACTACGGCTACGTGAAGACCCGAGAGAGCAAGACCGAAGAGTCGAGTCCAGAGTAAAAGGTTGTAGGCAATCGGAAGAGTGAGGGTGAGGTAACAGCGTTGTAGGAGTCAGTGAGCGAGCACGTAGACGTCATATAACACGTAAAAGTCATACAGCGATACTTCAATACCAAAGACTGTATATATATTTTGCTACTAACACGTATTTCCGGAACTACTAACCTGCATTACCAGTTTGTATTATTACATTAATACATTATTTTCATATATTCATTCCTGGCGTTTGTTATTTATTGGTACCGGATTTCAACCCGGAATCCACAACAGTATATTACACGAAATAATAATACAAGATGTGGAAGGTGGTAGTATGACTGTCAGTCTGGTTTGGAGTGAACTACTATCGGCTCGACTCGATTCGACCCTCTCTCTTGAGAGGCGTAGTATACATAGTGTTAGGAATAGTTTATTCTGTAGTTATAGGTAAGGACCCATGACACCCCCCTCCCAAGCTTTTACCTCGCAGGGGTCTATAATATTTCCCTCTTCGGATTAATCATCAAAGGCTCTGTAAATTTTCTTTTTCTGATTGATTTCCGCGGCTCTGAAATTGCTTGAGGCCTTTGCATATTGAATGTGTCAAATATTGTGTACATTACTTCCTCCTCTTCCTGACGTAGACTGTTAGAATCCTCTAACAGCTTCTTTCTGATCTGATTTAAGTGCCTTTTTTGCGAGAACTTCGGAACCTGAATTATGTAAATCACGTTCCTGATTCGTTTCTCTATTGTACCTGGCTCCCAATACAATGTATTGTTTTTAAACATTTTTAAAAAAAATTTCTCCCCTGGGTTAAATTTTCTTTTTGGTACAAACGACGTTGGTGGTTGCTTTGTCTGTTTTGGCAGTAATTTGTCGAATACCGATCTAATTTTGGCGGCGAACATTACCTCCGCCGGCGATAATGCCGATGGCGTAGCCTTTTCTGTTTGTACGTCATAAGCTTTCCTTAGTGCTCTTTTTAATGTATCTACAAACCTATCCGCTTGCCCGTTTGACCTTGGGTGATATGGCGGAGATTTTATGTGTTTCACCTGAAAAGTTTCACAAAATTCTTGAAAATCCGCAATCAACCACTCCGAAACGAGCAAACAGCCCGTGAAGGCAATTTATTGTCGTCTCAGAAGTAGGTTTTCTACAACGAAATACTTCTGGCCATTTGCTGTAACTGTTTACTACAATCAAGTAGTAGAAACCCTCTAATGGATCTGCGAAATCTACATGGATTCTCGACCACGGTCGATCTGTCTTAGGCCATGGCTTATGAGTGATCGGAGGTGCCTTGGCTGCTAAGGAACAGCCCTTGCATTTGTCCACCATATGTATAATATCTTGATCCATGTTTGGCCAGTACACGTAACTTCGCATTAAGGATTTCATCCTGTTCTTTTCTGGATGGCCCATGTGAAAATCCTTGAGGATTCGCCTTTGTAGCGTTTTCGGGGTTACTACTCTTTCATTATATAGCAGAACATAACGAAAAACTGTCTGATATATGCTTATCTTTTCCTGCATTTTTTGTTTTCGTTTCCTTTATAAATTCGTCATTCATTGCTTCGTTTCTTATTTCCTGTAATGTGACAGGGAGGTTTCGAATTGTACTACATAATGATGTTCTAATATCTTCCTCATATCGTAGAGCTGCAATTACGGAATCTTCTAATGGCTCCGTTTTCTTTGGTATTAGTCTCGAAAGACCGTCTGCGTGCCCGATTTTGTTTGATGAAAGATACTCCAATTTGAAATTATAATTTAATAAAATCGTCCCCCATCTTAGTAATCTATTAGCAGTGTAGACAGGTAAACCTTTCTTTGATCCAAATATTGTTAGTAACGGCTTGTGGTCCGTCTGCAAGGTGAAAAATCTACCGTAAATATATCTGTGGAATCTTGTAATCGCAAAAATAATCCCCAGCTCTTCTTTTTCGATTTGCGAGTAATTTTGTTCGGCTGGTAGTAACGTTCTTGACGCATGCGCGATGGGTTTTAGTGTCCCATCCGGCATTTTATGAAGTACACATGCCCCAACACCATAGGCACTCGCGACTATTATTTCCAATTTTGGATCATAATGCGCTAAAAATAAATCTGCTGTTAGAGTCTTAATGATTTTGTCGAAAGTTTTCTGACATTCATATGACCATTCCCAAACTTTCTCCTTCTTCAACAGTTCGTTTAGGGTGCGCGTAATTTGTGCATGTTAGAATAAATTCTTGATAATAATTTACTAAACCAAGAAGCTTTGTAACTCGGCTAAATCTTTTGGAGCCGGCATTTTTTTTTTTTTTTTTTTTTATTGTCGTGGCTCTTTCTGGGTCTGGTCTTCTTCCTTCTTCGTTAATAACATGACCCAGATATTTTATCTCCTTCATAAAGAAGTCACATTTATTTTCCTTTACCTTAAAACCGTAATTTTGTATCTGCCTGAAAACCTCTTGAACGTATTCCCAGTGTTGTTCAATATTTTTGATATTTATCAGGATGTCATCAAGGTATGTAATCGTGAAATCCAGTCCGCCTAGCATAGTATCCATTATTTGCTGAAATATCGCCGGCGCGACCTTGATCCCGAATGGTAATCTCTGGAACTTATATAATCCTTTATGCGTGTTTATGCACAACAATCTCGAACTTTTCTCATCTACTGGTACCTGTAGGTATGCTTCGTTCAAGTCTATTTTTGGGAAAAATTTTCCCCCGTTCAACTTTGTGAAAACTTCCTCTGGACAAGTGAGAGGATAGTGATAATCCTTAATCGCTGCATTCAATCCCGTCGAGAAATCAGCGCATACTCGTATCTCACCCGATTTCTTTTTCACGTAAACCGTAGATGTGGCCCATTGACTATATTTCACCTTTGTCAATATACCGGTTTTCACGGGTCTATCGAAAGGTACATTTCTTTTCTTCTTGAAAATGGGTTGTACATTTTCTTTTAGTTCGATTTTGGCCGTCATTTTTTACACCTCCCGGGAAACTCTCCTTCAATTTCTCTGCCTCGGTCGATAACCTTTCCACTTTTTGGCAGAACGTATTTATCGGCAAATCCTAGAGGTCAAATTTCTGCATTCAGTCAGTTCCAAATAAATTTTCCGTATTTTTTTAGAACATACATCTTTAATTTCTTGGTCATCTCGTTGAACGTCATATTCGTGATAATCTCCCCCTCAAATTTTTTTTTTTTCCTGTTACCGACCTGGCTATTTTATCTGTTCTCAACATGGTCGGTTTATTTAATTTCTTCCACGTCTGTAAGTTAATAATGGTTAAATCTGATCCGGAATCTAATTGTAATCTGATTTTTTTGTTTAACATTTCGACTTGTACGTATTTTCGTATATTTATCCCGTCCGCTTGGTCAGTTCTAGTGACTCTTACTCGGCTTTTGTTTTCTTTCTTTGTTCTACAGTGCGAACTTTTATGTCCCACTTTATTGCACGACAGACAAATCTTATAGCGGTATGGACAATATTTGTACCAAGGTAAAGTCCCACAGCGATAGCATGGACTGGGTGGTGGTTTCTTCTGAGGTTTCATTTGACTTTTTGTAGTAAAATAATTGGTTTGGTTTGTTTTTGAGGAGGGAGAAAAACGTGTTTGTCGTTGTACTTTTCGTATGTGGGCGATGCCAGTCTCTTCGATATCTTTCGAGTCCTTTTTTACTCTTATACATCTCTGACAGTCCTCAGCCAATTTTTGTAGCGTCAGTTTTGGTTCACTCTCCAGTTTTGTTAGAATTCTCCGTCTGATCTCCGCATCTTTAGTCGAAACCATGCCTTGGACGAATATAAAACTTTTAAAATTGTCAGGGCTGAATTCAGATAACTTAAAGTCATCGTAGTGTTTGTTTACTACGGAAGCGAATGTTATATAGTCTTCGCTATCCTTTTTTGTTAAATTTAAACATTTCCACCTTTTGTGGAATAGTGAAGTGTTCGAACTAAATAATTCCGTTAAAAGTTTCACAGCTTCCCTGAAAGTCAACTCATTCGTTTTCCTCGGTAGGATGTAGTCTACGAATTTAGTGTATTCGCTTGACCCTGTTTCCTTAGTAGTAGACGTACTTTTTTCGCGTCTGACCAATTCCCGCAATCAAACTCATATGAATCTTCATATCTTCTGAAGTAAGCCGCGAAGGTTTTGTTTTCGTTCGGTGCATAAGGGGAGTCTTTGATTGAGCTCCATATAGCATTTTGCGAGAATAACCGCTTCATTTTCACAATTTTTTCCTTTATTTGTTACTGCCCGTAGTAGTAATTCTTGTAGTTTGAGTTGAATTTCTAATTGTTTTTCTTCGAGTCTAGTCTGTCTTTCCTCATTTTTCTTCTTTTTTTTTTTTGCTGCTTGAATTGCATTTTCATTAATTCCAATATGATTGCCTTAAAGTCTTCCATGTTTACAATGTAATTTAATAATAACACAGGCTATCTGTTGTCACGAGAAGAGGAGGAAACAAAACTAGCTAGAGTTGTGTACTTGTGTAACGATTTTTCCTTTTTTTCTCAGTGTAGACTTCAGGTCTTTGTCGTCTGTTGTTCTGGAACCTTGGTACGAAAAAATTTCCTGCGTAGAATTGGATTCTATTCTGGCTGACAGGTAAAATTCGTGTCTTCGTTACCACTGTTATGGTTGGTGTCCAAAAAGTTTTTTTATTTTTTATCTTCGCGTAGAACTTTTTTTTCTCAATATCTCCGTCGCCTCTGTTATGGACGACCGATAGCAAAAAGTTTTTTTTTTATATCCTCCGTGTAGAATTCGTTTCTTCAGTATCCTCGTCGCCACTGTTATGGTCCAGGTTAGGACCAAGGAAGAACAACACGAACACAAGAGTAGAAATAACGAAGGTATATTACACGAAATAATAATACAAGATGTGGAAGGTGTTAGTTTGACTGTCAGTCTGGTTTGGAGTGAACTACTATCGGCTCGACTCGATTCGACCCTCTCTCTTGAGAGCCGTAGTATACATAGTGTTAGGAAGAGTTCATTCTGTAGTTATAGGTAAGGACCCATGACAATTAGGAAATCGAGTAGGGAAATTCACTATTTGATTAAGAGATGGAAAAATTCAAAGTTTGAATACCAGCTACATCACTAATATTAGAATTATTATACGCCACTTGATGTGATGAACATTAAAATCCCCAAACACAAAAATGTTCGCAGATGAATGCCGAGAGAGAGAGAGAGAGAGAGAGAGAGAGAGAGAGAGAGAGAGGGAGAGAGAGAGAGATTTCTATATTGTCGTAAATTTTGTCTAACATATTACATTCCTGAGAAGGAGACCGATAAAGGAAAAAAGAGTGCAATAATTAACTTCTTGATACACTCCTGCCTTTTCAGCCACTATAGCCCACAAGATTCACTTCCTCAGGTTATACCAACGTGATAGCTCGGACAATAATAGACGCCTCATAATAAGTGTAAGCGTGTCCTCAACTAGGCTAAATCACTGTTAGAATGAGAATCGTATATAGCCTCTCACAAGTGTGATTATCATGATCACTGGCAACTCTGTAAGACCGTGTTGAGCAAGAGTCCGTCCTATCTTCAACGATTTTGACCTATTGTCATTTACTGCTGAGAAAAAAATGTTTTTGCTGGGAAATTCTCTTCCAACTGCACCCATCAAAAGTATCTTTGCTTGATTTTCCACTTAAAACGGAATTTCTACTGAGTAATATGAGGATAACAACAACCATTGTTTCTGCTATCGTTTTCAAACTAGATCCTCACAATTGAACTAAGGAAATGTGCTGCTGAATTGACTCTTGTTCCCTTCAAACTCTACAACAAAATACCTTGTTGTGTCTTGCTTCCCAGCTTGTTGGAAATCCTCTTTTGTAGTTCCTGTCTTTAAGAATTCTGGTGAACCTTCTGATCTCTCTAATTATCATGTGATAAGTCTATTACCTCTTTTTAGTAAAGTTGTAGTTCACTATTTCAAAAATAAAAAAAATATAACATTAAAAATTGGCAAACCATTATTTTGGTTTGCTATAAAGAAATTAAAACAAAAAGATAAGAATAAATAAATAAAAGAGGCCAAAATGTCATCATTCTTAAATATAGGTGAGGAAAAAGGAAGGTCAAATGAGTTTTGTGAACCAATCAGAAATCAAGAGACAATTCTGAAATGAATTCCTTTGTCTTGAAAAAAGGATAAACTCAGAGACGACAAGGAAAGGCAAACAGAGAATCGATGAAATATTTTGTCCGTTCTCCTATGCCCTAAATTTTCGGACACCTAAAAATCCCATAGAGAGTTGAAAGGATTACTACTATCAAGAGATAATAGCTGGCCACTCGTATTCGAGGATACCCGTCTTTTAGGGCGGCTACCCAATCCGTATTGCAGACGCTCGTTCAGGCACATTTGTGCTTCTTCATATATAAATGAATATATATATATATTCATATATTTGCAGTATAAACCTGTGATTTATACTGCAACTATGTCGAGCAGACCTTAGTTACAGTTTCTGGGAAAGAGCGTGTTATCTAGCGTGATTAATCTGAAAAAGGCCAGCACACTCAAATCCTCGGTCACGATGACTTGTGACTTCGTGCTAGCACAGCTATCAAAGACCCCAATTTCTGTCTACCCAATTTCACTCACGACGCTTGGGTCAACCCGTGGTATGGTTTTCAGGCACTTTCCAAAGGTGCCGCACGCTGCAGACCGATAGCATCGGGAAGTCTCAAATCAACCGTGGTGAGATTCGAACCCGTGTCTCATGGTCAGAAAGCGAACGTTCTAACCACTTGGCCACCAAAAGATACATACATACACATTTACAAGGACTCTTTTCTCCTCTTTATTTATATATATATATATATATATATATATATATATATATATATATATATATATATATATATATTAAAAGACTTAGAGACATTCAACACGAGAACTTTCTGATATGAACTCTTTAAATATTGTATATTTTATTTTAAGAGATATAAAATTTTATCAGTACATGTAAAATATATCTTTGCATTAATTACCTTTGCATGCATTTTGAAAAGGCCAAAAATTAGAGTATATTTGGATTAAGGACGCTATCCAATGATGACCACCCATAATCCCACATAACCACCACTTTGGAAATACCCACAAAATAAGAGAGACTAATAAACTCTGAATTGGTTAAGCATCATACTTCGCACAGCCTTCTTTCAGATAAACAATATGGCTTTCGCTTAACTAGATCAACCGCTGATGTGATAATAGTTACTCCTGAATTGGTCTATCAAGCTTAGATAAGAACAACGAGACTCGGGCTGTGGCTTTAGATATTTCATAGGAGTCTGACAGTTTTTTGGCATGCTGGCCTACATAACACGTTAAAAGGCTGTGATGTCTTTAGCCGAATATTCGATTTGATTGAATCTTTTTAACAAGTCGTGTAATTAAAGTTATATTTAACTGCCACTTTTCTAGATCCTTTCACATTAATGTGCCCCCCAAGTCTCTATCCTTGGACCCACGTTGTTTCTTATTTTCATTAATGACCTTCCTGATGTCATCAATTTCCACCTCAGTATTTATGCTGATGACAGAACTTTTTACTCTTGTCCGAAAGGGCCTGATACAGTAAAACTGGCAGCCAATCTCGAAAATGGCTTCCAATTAGCTGGGGCAAGAAATGGTTTGTAAATTTTAATGTTCCCAAAACGAAACAGCTATCTTTTAGTCATCATAGGGAAGTATTTTGCCTTCCATCTGAAGTGGAATTTGACTTGGTCACGAGCTGGAAAAAATATTTGTACATGGGTGGATTGCAACGCCTACTTGTGTGTTTATTGAGCAATTAGAAGGTGATATTTCTTGAAAATCTGTATAAAGCTGAATAAAATTCAACATTGATAAGAAAGTGGTAGCGGGATGCTAAAAATCAATTGTTAGTTCGGCTGCAAAGAAAGTTTATTCACTGTGTTGTGTCAGACAATTCATCTCGACAGAATTCATCTTGCACGTTTATAATTCTACCATTTACTCGTGCATTGTATATTATTACCATATTTGATGCGGTGTCCCTGTTGTCTTGAAATCCTCGACATAATCCAAAGAAGGGTCTGTAATATTATCAATCCTGACCTAAGTTCTCGGCTTCTGTCATTTTCTTGCCGCCGTGACGTGGCTCCCCTCTGTCTTTTCTATTAATATTTTTATAGAAATTGTTCTAATGATCCCTGTCACCTCGATTGCATGAATTTAAGCGCATTACTAGATTGGTAACTAGGTCTCATAATTTTACTGTTGAATAACCATAATATAATCGTAAGTTCTATTCTAATAATTTATTTTCTCGTTCTTCTCGCCTGTGGAACTCCCTTCTGGTTTCTTGCTGCCCTGCCAACTACAATCTTCAAAAATTTAAATGCAACTTCTGTGTTCCTGAAACGGGAAACCTGTTCTTTTATTTTCCTTTCCTCGCATTTTCGTTCGCACTCAATAACCCCTGGCGTTTTAATGGCATTATTGCCTTGCTTGGGGTGAAACGATTAAATAATTTACTTTTCTCAAACTGAAGATTACAGATTAACTGACACCAAATTCAATTCGACAAAAATGCAAAAAGTAAGAAAATGATATGTTTAAGTTAATGTTTTGGGGAGATCATTGCATAAGAAGTGTGTATTGTTTTTTTTTTAATTAGGGTAGGCATTTGTTATGATATTTTTAATGAAAATCAACGAAAAATTTATTATAGAGCAGTCTGAGGTCATCAAAATTTATCGAAAATAAGGTGACAATTAAATTGGTTGAGAAAGAAACAAAGAAAGTGTGAAATGAAAATTAAACCATAAACAAAACCGAAAAACAGAAAGACGTGGCATGTGTTACACTTTTATAGTTAAACTAGTTTGAACAAGTTTTGACACGATAAAGATCACTCATGTACCCCCAAGATGAACTTGACTCGAAGCCAAATTCTTTTACAACTCAGAAATAAAAATATTGAGAGTTGTAAAAACCGGAAATAAATCCAACGGAGTTGAGTAGGAAAATAATGAAAGTATAAAACAAATGTTGCAATATAAAATAAAAAGAAAATCTAATAACCTGTAGTTAGCCTAACGAAAGAAAGACTTCTCAACGTGTTTTTAACATTTTCTTTTGGATTTGGTTTAATTTAACTTTTTAATTTTAAAACATGCAATATACATCGTTAATGACTGTTTTATTCTTTCATCATGAAATTATTTTAAGCACTTGACGAAGTCATTTTAAAAGCATTTTATTTTTTATCAAATAAAAAAATATCATGCAAAAAAAAACAAAATACCGACTAAGTAAAATAAATTGACCACTTAAATTAAAAATCAAATTGCAATTATTGATAAATTTATTTTCCCATGCCATAAGTGATGACATGATAAAAAATAAATGTTTTTCAAGTCCTTAAGCTTTTCATGAGAATTTTTAAATAAATTTTTCCACTTATTGTTGCGGTCTGGTGCGTACTACCCCCGAACCCTGCGACCTGGGAGGGGGTCTAATTGAGGGCTGTAACCTTCGCGATTTTATCAACATTTACTTTCTACGTTACAAATTAAACTAAGCTAAGCACAATTAACTAGTGCCACTTAAACTTAAAGGATGAAAAATTTTCGAGAATTTTGACATCGTTTTTTTTTTTTTTTTTTTTGCTCATGTGAATTTTCTTGTAGTGTACAGACTCAAGAAAATTCACTTTATCCATAATGTTCAATGCGTTAAATTCTTCATCTCAAGTTGATGTTAAAAAACATTGTCGATTCATTTTTATCATGGAATACTTTGTTGTATTTATTATTTATTTATTTTTTATTTTTTAGGTCATATATATTTTCAATTTTTCTAGTTGAATTCTTGTTCATCTAAGAGGATTCTAAAAATCCATTATCACAATACATAATTAGGTTACAATAAAATTTGTACTTGAATACTACCTTATTGAAAATTGAAATATCGTAGAATAGGTGGGCGTATCATAAATTGGTGGGGTCTGGATTGGGGGAGGTCATAGATTGGTGGGGAAGGAAACCTTGCACGGGCCCAGGCAGTGTATTCTTTTTCACTTCTCGGTTTTGTAAACATTTTGTGAACACTAACTAACATATGCCATCTGGCATTAACAGTAGCAGACAATATAGACCGAAAAAAAAAAAAAAAAAAAAATCAGACAACAGCCTCCCCCCACTCCGCAAAAAAAAAAAAAAATGTGAGACGTGATGAACTTTTTTAAATTGTTTAAAAAGGAGTATAAATAAAGAAAAAAGTGAAGCAAGAATTTCTCAGATGCAAACTTAGCACTACGAAATTGAATTCTGTTATTTTACTTTTGAATTTTGATGTGTTCAAAATCAAATGATGGTTGGTGGCTGATAGAAAGAATCAAAGTTCCTATTACACAATTTTTTTAAAAAATTCATTCATTTAAAAAAAATAGAAGTTTATTGAATACATAAATTTATTTTTAAAAAAAATTCTAATGAAACAAAAAGTCAAGTTGAAATTCTGAATTTTGCAGGCAATTTTGCGAAATGTCAAATGCTAAAGTAAGGTATTTTTAACTTTTTAATTTATTAAATTCAAATATTCTAAATAACATAATAAAAGAAAATGATTAATTAAAAAGTAAAAAAAAAAAAAATAACGAAAAATTGTTTGGACATTTTTTTTACTCTTGAGGGCACAATACTTTTTAACAAAAAACGGGAGGAAATTTACCTAAAATAACATTTTTGTGTCTGTTTATTTGGGAGTTAAAGCATTCTTAAAGCAACAACAAAAAATGTTAAAAAAGGGGTTTTGGTTGTGGAAACTAAGAACAACAATAGGGAAAAAGTGTTTTCTGTGTAAAAATCACATTTCAATTCGTAAAGGAAACTGAAAATTCGAGAAGCGGGGATTGAAAAAAAATATTTTCTGTCTTTTTAAATTAAGAACCCTATTTTAAAAAGTTGATGAGCAATTAAGTTTTAATGCGTTATTACTTTAATATAAAATGAAATGAAATTTTATTTTACAATTACTTAATTATTGAATTTTATTTTTTTTTATATACTTTGCAAAAAAATTATTATAAACAATTTTTTAACTGAATTGAAAATCCGATTTTTTGTCTCTCCGTGGAACAGAGATTAAAAACAGAAAAGCAAGCTTCTTCGTTTTCATTTATTTTAAATCACAATTATTAAAAATTAGTGAACACTAACAGCTGAAGATTAATAAACTCTTCTTTCGTAAATCTACACTAGCTGATGTTTAGTTTACTTTTGAAATAAACGACCTTTCTTTTTACTTCTCTAACCCTAGGGCAGGGGCTAAAAGAAGGGTTAGGGTTTTTTTGTGTGTTTTTTTTTTAAATTTTAAATTAAAATTCAAACTAATCACAATTAAAATTTTTAAATGTTTTTGATTTGTTTGAATTTGCGAAATAAAATTTCATACGGCGCGAATGCGAAGTTTTGAAGAAGAAGATTGGTACAACTTTCAAGTTGGCTATGCCCCCCCCTCCGCCACTTTCCACCTGTCGCCAAATGAAAATCGATCTGAAGAAGAGACATCAACACAGCAAAGAAGAAACGTGATTTATCGAAGTGCGATTTTAGTTTACTAATGACAATGAGAATTTAAAAACTCTCAAGTTCATCGTACAGAACAAATTTTTACTCTTCAGTCAAAAAAGAAATCTTACTTTGTTTGTATTGTTACTGGACATAGCAACCGACACAAGACGAAATTCAAATTAAGTACAAGACTGACTGCGAACTAAAAAAATTCTTCACTGCTTTGATTTGTTGAAATGAAAGCTTTCTCGTAGGTTACCCTTTGTTTTCTTGAATATCGCTTCTTTTTGAAAGATTTTTTTTACTTTCTTTATCAAGGTAATTAAACACAAACAATAAACTAAACAAAACATAGTGATTTTCTAAGGACAGCTTGCATGTGTACTGTAGCATAAAGCCGAAAATATGCGGAACCCAGTGGGGATCGAATTCATTTGACAAAGAAGACAAGTGACAATGACGCGATTGTTAATATTATGGAAATGATAACAATAAAAAAAATATTACCTTTTTATTTTCTTTTTTCCACGCGTAGGTAAAAAAACAATCTTGCCTTTTTTTACACAGACAATTTGATCGAGTAAAGGAATTTAAAGAGAATAAAAGTCCTTTAGTTGAGAAAAATGTTTAGAACTTTAAATAATATATTCCATAAAGTTTTGTTTCAGGAGTAAATAAATAAAACATCAAACGTTTGGTGAAGATCCCAGCCGTAGCAACGGAGACATTATTATTCGTGTTTATTTTTGGTGACGTTCTGGCCCGACGGTTGTTACCATGAAGGAGGTTTAGTAGTAGCAGTGACTTGTATTTAGAAATAAGTAGACTCTGAAAATAATTAGTTACCATTGCAGTCATTTAGTTAGTATAACGATAGTGGTGTATAGAGTGAAATTGGGACCGCAAAATTAGTGGCAAGTTTGCCTACCTTTCTCCGAGCCTTGAAAATCGGCATTCGCAATTCTGTCTCTTAATTGGGTTCGAAAACCGACATCGGCCACGTGTTGAAAACAATGTTTCGGGTTACTATGCAGCAGGCTACATCGTAGCGATGGTACTTTTTAGTTTGACACAACCGTACTTTAAAGTACATTTTATTCATTAAAGGATCTAAAAGACTCTCACAAGTTTCTTCTTATTCTTAAAGGTTTTAAAATACTCGAAAAAAAGTAAATCAATCAAAACAAAAAGTGTATCAAAATGAAAACAGCCTTCCTTTTCCTAATTACGGCATTTTCTCAATTATGTGAAAATGAAGAAAAATAGATTTTATTATTGAAATATGTGTTTAGTTTATGTTTGAAAACTAATTTTTAATTTGACGAATCATTGTCATTAAACATAAATCCTTTTTAGGTACCACCATGAATTTTTACGTTAAAAAAACGCATTTTAAATGAAGAAATGTTATTCTTTTTCTTTTGGTTTTTTAATCTTTACTTACACTTTGAGTTTTACTTTTGAGTTTTGACTTACATGTTAATTAAAATGTTGGTTTATTTGAAAGGTAAAAGATTATTACGTATTTGAATTGAGATATTTAAAACACGAGCACAATCTCTCATCGAATCTCCATTATTGTCGAGAAATGGAAAAAACAAATCTCTTTAAAATCCAATATTTGTCTTGGAGATTTCAAATTAAATGTAGAAAGAAAATGTGAGGTTTTAAAAATGAATTTTTAAAAATATAAAAATCTTTCTTGAAGCTTTTATTTTAGTTTTAATTTCAAGCTAAATTTAATATTTATTTGGAAATTTGCTGTATTTCAAACAAAACTAATTTAAATTGACTAGAAGTAGTTTTTTGTACTAGTTGATTAGCGACCTTTTTTTTTAGTCATCTTTCATCACAATATAATTCTCCTTATTAAAAATCTTCCAAAAATAAAATATACTTTTCTGAAACTATTTGAGGAATATTAGCTGATTTAAAAAGTATAATTAATCTGAAACAAATATTATTTACTTTAAGTTTAAAATATCACAAAAATTAATTTCTTAACAAAGCAGTAGCTGTTTTTAAGCTGGTGATGTGTTTGATAGATCATCTCATGTTGTTCTATGGGGATTTTAGCATTAAAAAAATAATTGAATTAATGTGAATAATACTCAGTTTTTAAGTACTAAGTAATCTTAGAGGAGGTGTGATGGAATAATGGATAGTGGCTCGGATTGAGGAATCGGAGAGCCAAGTTTGAATTCCAGTCAAATCCATTACTTATTCGCTAATACCCATGAATCATCTTCTTCTCCACCCAGCTATGGATTCTATAGCCTTGGATGGCAGCTGGTTCAACTGCAGAAAGAAATGGCAACCTACTGCAGGAAAAATCTGCCTCATCAGTCATGTATTGAAAGATACATGATCGCCTAAGCATGGATCACACATGGCACATAACTGACTGAAGTAATTTTAAAAATTTAAGAAAATATTCTTCATAATCCAATGTTTTATTGAATTTTAAAGATCTTCTGGCTTTAAATTTATGATAGTTATCACTCTTATTTCCTGATGACATTGTGTATGGTTCTCTCTCTTTCTCTCTCTCTCTCTCTTTCTATATATATATATATATATAAATATAAATGACAATAGAAAAACTAGTTATTGCTGACGCGTTTCGTCCAATGTGGACTTTATCAAAGCAAAAAACGAAATGAATTTTATTAAAGAACATAACTAATAATAACAAAAAAACAGAATGTTCTTAGCAACTGGAGAAATGTAGAGAACGCTATTTTCATATTGTTAACTGAAAATAACGTCAGTTATTGTCACATGTGGAGAATATTGTCATTATAACTGTGTTGGTGGATTCAACCATTTTCTTTTGATTTTACGATATTGTTATAAAATAAATTGCCAAAATTGTTCCTCCCAATATATTGGAGAAACAAGTAGAAATTTAAAAAAACGCATTTATGAGTACAAAAGAGACCTCACAAAAAACCACTTAGCTAATGCACTAGTCGTACATAGAAATAAATTCAACCATAATTTTGATTTTAAAAATGCTACACTCATAAAAAAGAAAATAACTCACTCAGAAGGAAAATTCTAGAGAGTGCCGCCATATAATATTACCCAAATATTAATCTACGCCCGGGCGTTTTCCCTATTTCACCTTTCTTAACAAAATTACTGCTCTCACAAACAAACGTACACAACAATATCGTAAAATCAAAAGAAAATGGTTGAATCCGCCAACACAGTTATAATGACAATATTCTCCACAAAATTCAAAATTCTTTTAAAAATATTAGTGTTCGAAGATTTGTACAAAGCTTTTCCATTTATTAGTAAATATAGTTTTTACTTAATAATAATATCATCTAAAAGGCTGAAATTAATACAGAATTTTAAAAGATTTAAAACTTAATATAATATTCTAATTAAAATTTTTAAAAATGAAAATAATTCATGTAAAAATTAATTATTCATTGAAAAATATTTTTTTCTTAAAGTGTCTTTAATATATCTTATTTATAACAGCAGTTAAAAGTTTTTCTAATTAAATAGTATAATAGTTTTATTGCATTTTTTATTCTATGATTTAGAGTAGATTTTTGGTAAATGGTGTTTAACAAAAACAAATAGATGATTTAAATTCTCCAAGGAGGCCTGCTTTGAACTAATATTTTGGTATTTCCACTATTTCAGTATACATAAGGTTTAAAATGATTTTTTAAAAATGAAAAAGCTTTCTTGAAGCTTTCATTTTAGCTTTAATTGGAAAGTAAAGGATTTAAAATTTACTATTTCCAGTAATAAAAATACTTTGTGGTGTATTTCAAACAGAATGAAATGAATTTTTTTTTTTCATTAAAATTGATCAAAACATCCACAGATTTGACAGATGACAGATTTGTAAACAAAAGTTAATTCTTGGTTTTGAAACTCTCACAAAAATAAAATATATATTTCTGAAATGTTGAGGAAAATTAGCAAATTTAAAGTTAAATTAATCTGATTTGAAACTAATATAATTGTATTTCCACCTTTTTTTTTAAATCAAAAAATCTAAATTTCCCTCCAAAATAAATAGTAAATAATTAGTTTTTAAAGAAGCAAAGTTTGCTATAGCTTTTGCTTGAAAAAAATCATTAAATTAAATAATAATTACTTCCAAAATAAATTGTAAATAATTATTTTTTGATGAAGTAAGACTCGCAAAAGTTTTTGCTTTAAAAAATGATTTAATTAAAGATGCTTAAATATATCTTAATTTAAGTTTATTTACTTTATTTAGATATTTTTAAGTAAATATAGTTTTACTTTAAATATTAATTAAAGAAGCAAACATTTCTCCATAAATGAATTTAATTACTATTTTGAAAGAGTAGAAGCAAGATACAATGACAATTTAGTTTTGAAAATTGATTATGTTTAAATTTCAAGTGATATTTGTATTTGAAAAGAAAAAAAAACTTTAGTTAAATAAAAATTAGGTGAGACAGATATAAGATATGGTCAACATTAGTTGCATTTTATGAATTTAAAACTATATTTTATTTAAATTAATTTTTGAAAAAAAATATAGTTTTTTGCTTGAATAAAACTTAATTTAAAATTATTTACTTTTTTATGTTAGTTACAAACCAAAAAACAATGAAGTTTACTTTATAAAGATTGAATAAAAAAATTATTTTCCATAAGATGACTGAAAAATATTAATAAGTCAATAATACATACACACACACGCACACACACACACACAGACAACTGCTCTTTAGGGTGGTACTGAGTCCGTATATATATAGCTTGTTACTAATTATTTTAGTTTTCAGTTTTAGCTGGACAGATACAAACACATACTTGAATAAATAAATATTGAACTTTTTATCAAATAACTGTATTTAATATTATTCTTCTTTTAAATTTATTTTGTTGTTTTAATATTCATTTTTTTAAAGTTATGCTTTTATTTACTATAGATGTGAAAATAAATTCAAGAGAATAGAAATTTTAAAATACATACATGTATAGCATTTCAAAAGTACAAAAAGCTAAGCTTGTGTGATAATGAGTCTGTATATATATTTATTTTGTTGTAATTATTGTTGTTTTTTAGTTTTAGCCGAACACACACAAACAATTGCCCTTTATATATGTATAGATTTATATTGTTCAGACTATTTTCCTCAACTTTGTTGTCATATTCACAATTTTTTGGCCATTGTATGCTCCGGCCTTCTTTAGGTAAAATATGTTGGAAGGACAAATGGCCCAGTGGATAAAAGTGTTCGTTGAAGTAATCCAGTTTACTTGCTGGCCACAGCAGAGGTGAACAAAACTTAGAGAGTCGAGTTACTAAAGGGAATTAACTGAAACTGAGACATCCAGAAAAGGCATGGCACATGCAACAAGAACAATCTATCCTTGTGGACTAAATAAAGGGTTCGGTTTGAAATACCAGTGTATATTACCTGAAGAGGGCCAGAGTGTACAATGGCTGAAATATAGCAATAAAGATGAGGACAACAGTTCAAACAATGTAAATAGTGTAAATAGCTCATCTCAGAAATGTAGACAGATGTTTTTCTTTGCATTGTTGACTTAAAGCTGGTAGTTTGCTTACTTTCATGTCTTTAGCCAATATCCTTAATATTCTACATGTTTCTTTTATCTCTGTTTACATAAAAAACTCTAGCTTCTGACAGTCTGGAATGGTGCAATGCTTTGTTAAAAGAATATATACAAGACATGAAGAATAAGCATTGAAGATATTCAAATAGCTGTATGCTTTTTGGACAATCTAGAGAATCCACAAATTTAATTCTCTCACCTTCAATCAATTTCTTTGGATGGTAGCCTGCATGCATTTGACATTTTTAGGTTTTCTTCTTGTTGAAAACCTTCCAAGCCAAACTTGATTCTGATTCAACCTACAGGAGTGATTATGCATGAATAGTAAGGTCCCTTTTAATTGGTTGTTAAATAACATTAACATTTTACAACTGGTTTCTGACACATTCAAAATGTTTGTATACTTTACAAGCAGACCTCATGTATAGATGTATTAATTAGACTTTAATATTATATACATATTACAATATTCTGAATCTGCTTGCTTTTGATAAAATTTGTGTAAAAAATTGTGGTGAAAAATAAAGCAACCTGTTAGAAATTCAGAGCCACATGACCAAATAGTCACAAATCTGTTGGCTTACATACTGATATTTTGTTCACTGCCAATGGTTTTATATACATTCAAAGTCAGATGCACTACTGTAAGCAGCTTATCTGGGTTATAACATCAATTGCATAGGTAGCATGTCTGGGACATCCCATAATTTTTTTCTGTTATAAAGACGGAATGAGTCTGTCCTGGTTTTCTTAGTATCATAGAACCAATGGTATCATCAGGTGCACGTCCTGAGCCTTTTTGAAGGTTAAGTGGATTTCTTTGTTTTATTGGGATTTTTGATAACAATGTTGTTGAAATTAAATAATTTGATTTTTGTAAATAAATATTGAGTATATCATGCATGTTTTTCCTTAAATAAGTGTTATAATAAACCAAACTTTTGGTTTTAGTATCCAAGCTTTATTCAATTATAAAGAATTTTGACAATACTTTTACATTTTCATCCATGTTAGCATGGTACACAGAAAAAGACCTTAAAAAAACAAGGGACATTACTCTCATTGATACATAAATTATACATATATAGTAAGTATAAAGATATTTATATAAATACCACAAGTGTCACAGTTTTATGACAATCCAGTGCTGGTTAAGCAATCTCCAAATCTGAATGGACATTGCATTAAAGGAAAAGATCTATAACCAGCAATAATTGATAAAATTATTTATCTGTCATTGTGAAGAGGATTTGAACAAACATAAAATGTATTCAATAAATTTTGCTAGATTTGTTAATCAAATACTGATAATTGTTTTTTTTTTTTTTTAGAATTCTGTCCATTATCTTTCGAAATTGTCTGTTACAAAAAATACTTCATTTCCTTTGTGAGACATATTTACAAAAGTGGACTGAAAAGTTCTCTGCCTAACACACTTCAAAAGCTGAAAACATTCAGCACCCCTCATAATGAATATTCCCTCTCTCTTAAAATTATTGTATTTATCAGTCATTTCTGCAATCAGTCAGGCTTGAATGAACTACCTTTGTGTCATATAATATCCATGCATAGCTGACGAGTCTAGATTAACTTCAAATTTTCAGTTGTCTGGCTTGTATAGGGTTGTCTGTTTATGCAATAAAGATTTCATTTTCATTATTATGTCTTCAAAAGGTCAAGAAATTTATTAAAAAGGCAAAATGGAGGAGGTTTTCAAAACCATGCAAGCATAGAAATAAATTCAAAATAATAAAGAAATATACATTTTTTGACAGTGAGAAAATAGAAAAAAATATATTTGATATAGGAAAAATCTTGATTGAAAAAAATATTGTACAAAAGAAACAAATAACTTAAGAAAAATGAGGTTGAGTGCATTTCAATAATGCATAATCCTTGTGTGTTCTTGAAATCTTCAATTCCAAAAAATAAATAATTAGGGCTCAAAAAAACCTACTTCCCTGAGCTTTCATCATTGACTAAAATAATATCAAGAATTAAAAAAAAAATAATTTTGTAGTTCATCTATCTTTAAAAATGTGAAGAGAAATTCATGATCTCTGATCAAAGTTTCTGGACATTAAAAATAAAATTGAAGTTGTCAATTTTAAAATGGTGATCTCTGCTTGGCTAGTAGTGCATTAAAATTATCTTTTTGTGACACAGAAATATCTAGAAAATTAATAAGAATGAGATAAATAAAAGTGAATGAATGTGAATATTTGTTTATAATTAAAATAAAAGAGAAAGAAAGGAATGCATCTTGAAAAGTTAAGTCTTCATTGAAATCAGCAAACTTTTTTGTGACATTTTTATTGTTAAATAAACTTTACTAATAGGAATACAAGATGAAAAATTGATCCACTTTTTCAGTTAAAGAAATAATGATCCATGTTGAAATGAAAAAAAAAATCAAGTGACAAACTAATGAATGAAGAACTTGGAAACAAATTCTATTCTTTTTCAAATCTTCTGAATGAAGAAGCCCTAATATATAAAATAAAAAGTCATATTCTGGGATATCTTCTTGTTATGAAGTTGTTTTGTTTTTATTTTCACAAAAACTAAAGTTGGTCTTTTGTTGCTTCTCATCAAAAGTATTAATACACTTCACTTTTGACTACGGTGATTTGGCCGAGTGAAATATATGCTTCTTAACTCTCACAATTTTCCTGTCTGTACAAGAAATTCAAGTTATGAAATTAAAATTTTTTACAAAGTACAATTATTACAAAATAAGAATTTATATTACATATAATATTAATTTGTATTGTAAGCATTTTTATTTATTTTCTTACAAAATTTTACTTCGAAGATTATTTCATAAACATGTGTAAATGTTATCTGTGATATCCTTATATTATTTATATTGTATCATTATCAGTATTATTTAACTTTACTTTGTGTTTATCATGAACAATACAAGATTCTGACATTTTGAGGCTTTATTTTAAACTTGGCCATAAAACTGATTATGGAATTTGGGGAGTGGAAGGGAATTAGACAATATCTGACTGTGTTACCCAAAACCAGTTTAAGCATTTTCAGGGTGGGGTAACTTATTACTTGAAATAAAGCCCAGAATTGGATAACAACCAGTTGTCAACTCTGATGTTTTAAAATGCAATGGAGATAAGAATCCAATCACTAGCACTGGAAAAAAAAATACTTGCAAGACAGCTAAGAACATTGAAAGATACCATATGCTGAACATTATATAGTGTAAAAAAAATAATAAAAATAAAAAAGCTCTAAAGAACAATAAAAATAATACTTGGTTGTAAATTTAAAAATAAATATCTGCTGGAATGTTTTAGATTTTAATTGGCATTGGTTAATAATGAAGAAAAAGCCATCAAGTATTTACTTATAAGATGTATGATGTCATTTTTGCTGAAACTGTTGGATTGAGTGAAAAAAAAAAAAAAAAAAAAGAAGAAAAATGGCCAGTTTGGAAATCCACTCATGTAACTGATGCTTGTGTGAAATTTGGAGAATAATTTCTCTGGAGAAAAGTAGGTTTTTGAAACGTGATCCCAATATAAAGAAACTATCCAGAATATGTAGAAATAATTTATGAATTACATAGGTAAAAAAATCAGTAAAAAACAGAACAAGCCTTAAAGAACAGCAGTTAGTTAAATAAATTTACATATTCACATTTTTTGTGATCAAAAATAGAGTTGAACATCTGAAAACCGGGTAAATAAAAAAATCAAAAAAAAATCTGAATTATTTTTTAAAAAGAATCATTCTTCTATGACAAAATAATGCTTCAATTATGAAAAAAATATCTTTTTTCTCATTAAAGATACAAGAAAAAAAATCTTAAATAAAAAAAAAGAGAGAATAGTTTTAAGATTACAAGGATAGCAAAACATCACATTAACATATGATGATATTAGAGAAGTGGTTAGTGAGCTTGTTTGACAGTTTTCTGCTGTAGCAAGTTCAAGCCCTTTGACCAACTAAGCTTGGCAAATATGTAAAAGTAATAAAAATTTACAATAAAAAATACTCTTAAATCTTTTTGCATATTTTTTTAAAATGGTACAGAGCAGTAGTAGATATAAAATGTTTGCTAATAAGAAAAGTATTTCTAGCAATAAATTAATGCAATTTGTACATTATCATCAAGAAACTGGAACAACAAATTTAATATAATTTCTTTAGATTCAAAATGCAAACATTCAAAAGATGATTTCATTATTAACTTTTCAGTTTTCAGTTGTGTTAAGAAATGGCATTCTCACAAAAATCAGTGACCTTTGATAATTTAGTCGAGAAAAATGAGAATTTTCTTTTACATACTATTAAAAGGCTAAAAGCTTTAAAAAGAGACAATGAAACGCTGTTGAAAGAATAGATCTTCAAAAATTATTTACACCAGCCTTATTTAACCTTTCTAAACTGGAGGAACCCTTGAAATAATGTCCAGATCTCAATGAACTCCTGAATAAAAATAATGATACTTAAATTTGTTTAAAAATTTATATATATTAGATTCTAAAAGTAATTATTATTATTTTATAGAAAGATAGTTTTTTCTGTAGGATACTTATTTTTTTTTCTTTATTTTTTTCAGTTTCCTCTTACCCAAAGGACATTTAATATAAAAAAATATAAAATAGAATTCAGCTTTCTAGACAAATGGAGCAAGTTTTTTTTTTTTTGTCTCAAAGCTACCCCAGTTTAGAAAGGCTTATTTTAGAATAATGAAAAATAACAATATAAATAAATACATGTCATAGAGATTGCACAATATACAAGAAAGATTGCAAAACAATTCACTTATACAGACAAATTATCACTCATATAAATTATCACATAGAGGCGACATAATATTGTGTGGTAGTTTACAATAAAGTTTTAAATCACAGAGAATTTGTATTTTGAACAAAAAAATTCATTTTTTTCTACATAATTCTTTGATTTTGTGCTTAACAACAACAATAAAACAAACTGGAAGGAAAGAACTACAGGTCAGAAGGCAGCAATTTGTACTTTGATTTGTTTTAAGGACACAAATAGCAAAGTCCAGAAGTATTTGTTTTTATGGAAATATTTTTTGCAGATCACATTTAAAAAATAATTTAATCCAGGATTTCATCTTTTAACTAAAATTTTATTCAAATAATTTCATTTTAATGTTTATAAATTATCAATCAATAACTAAGTGTCAACTACTCCCATTTACTATTAGCATTATAAAACAAGAAACTCTTAACAAAAATTAATGCGGAATGTACCATTCAGTTCTTATTATTAACCAGTAAAATAAAATTAAAAATTATAGAAATAACTGATTTCAAAATCACTGTTGAGAGCAAAGTTTTGAAGGTCAGTTTCTTCAAAAGACATGATTCTTAATATTGAATGATAAATTGGTCTCAATTTTTAAACTGACACACACACATTTTTTTTTTCTTTTTTTTCTTCTCTTGATTTTTAAAACATTGTATTTTGCCAATGGTAATCACCATCAAAACATGCATAAACCAGCAAAAGAATGGTTCATTAAAACCACATAAAAATGATTTAAATGGTATTTATTAAACTTTTGAATTTTCACCCACATAAATATAAAATTTCTTCTTACATAAAAATGCTCTAAAATAAAGATTTTATTTTTTGAGATGTGCAACTATACTCAAAAATATTAAATGATTAAAAGCAGACATGGTATTAGTATCTATAGTATAAGTTTACTAAGAGATTAGAACTATAAAGACTTGGATTTTGATTAAAATCTCTTTAAAAATAGATGAAGTTCATTAATTAAAATAAAGTTTCTCAAACAATTTATTCCTTCAGTAATAGGCAATAGCAAATCACTCCCAAAACAAGTTGAAAAAAAAAAAAAAAGAGCAAATTGTTTAAAAGAAAGAAATTTGGATTGAAAAGATTAAACCATGTATTAATTAATATTAATTGTTGATTAACAATTATTGTGAGCAATATTTTGTATATACCCCACCTCCCAAGGAATTCCTGATTGATATGTTTCATTTTGGAGAGTTTGACAGTTTATCCATTATGTTCAAGTGTAATATACATAAAAGCAATACAATGTCTGGGTTAAATATGTTCTAAATTCTCTGACATGATTTGAGAAGCAAAATGTTTTGTTTTGCACTCAAACATGAAGAGATGAAACAATGGAATTAAAGATACAGGAACCAAAAGAATGATTCAACAAATTTATGAAATATGTTAAAATTCTCTTTTAACCTTTGTCATTCTGTATGTGACTTCATTTCTGTACAAAAAGTTTATCCTGCTACCGAAGGTGACTCTGATTCCTGAACAATAATGTGTTTGAATTTCATAGTTGTTTCGTCATATCCTGCTATGGCAACAGAAAACAGCTTTGAGTGAAATTAACAATAAGGATATTGCAATTGAGAAGCCTTGAAAAAGAATGTGGTGGGAAGGGAAGTAATATTAATAATGCAGAATGCTAAAGCTTAAATCTTCAGAAAATAGTATTTTAGGTCTAAAAATGGTTTTATTGATAAAACATATTCCTTACATTTTACAATTTATATAAAAATGTTAAATTTTATTTTGTTATACATGGGAAAAATAAAACAAAATTCAAAAGTGACAAAATAATAACAGAAATTATAAAAGCTTAAGAGCAATTTAGGTGTAAATTAAAGATGATTGTTCTCCTGCAGTTTTGCTAATTTCATTTTTAATTTTTAAATCAAGTTACCATGCAGTGTTGATTCCCATGTCTACATTGGCTAAATTTATTGAGAATCCTTCCCCCGTAAATAAAGAAAATTTGAAATATGAGATTAGGTGATATAAAATGTTTGTTAGTCTTATCAGTAATATCTCTACTGCTTTTAGTCTTAGTTTTACTTGATCTTAAATTGAATAATTAACATTTTATTCACAAAATATCTTCATAATAAAAAATTATATTTGTCAATAGCTGAGCTACATCACTCTTTAGTTTTCAACATAATTTTCATCAAGAGCAAACTGAACCTGAAATAGGAAGCCCATCGTCTATTGTCAGAGGCTGAGATTTAATCAACAATAACTACAATATCTTTGTTAAAAGCAATAGCACTAATATAAAATACTTAAAACAAAAGTTAATTTATCATAAACTCAGAACAAATTCATTGTAGCTGCAAATAATGCCTTACATTGGTTTCACATCAAAGAGAAGATTAAATTTTATTGCACTGTTTTTGTACATTATATGAATCTTTTTATACATTGGTTCATTCTTACTTGTTTCCTCATTTTTGTTGTTTTGGTTTTTGTTGTGCTTATGAGTTTGTCTTGCAGATTAGTCACTTGTGGATAACAAAAACTAACATGATGAAACTTCCCAATGTTACTTACAATCAGATGGAGCAATCTTGACATATGCAAATTTAAGCAACAATTAATAAGCAGTTTGAATTGTGCTGATCTTGATGTTATGCTTGTTGAAATTGAAAAGCTAAATTGAGATACGACAGGTTTATCAGAATTTCAGATCAAAAGAATATATCGTTGTTGTATTTCTTCCTTGAAGTAATCACCTTTTCAATTCTGGCAATGAAAATTCCAGATCAAATAAAGTAAATTTCTTTGTCCACAAAAACTTAGCATATAGTTTTTATGACTTTCAAAGTATATCAGACAGGCTTGCTACTATTACATTCAGGATAATAAGAATAAGCTGGTTTTCATTCATTTTTATATTTTCCAACTTGTGACCATCCAGGTGATGAGGTCAAATACCAGTATATAGTAATTCAAAATTTAACTGATAAAGGTGTCTTTCTTTTTTTTATGGAAGACTTTAATGCTACAGTTAGAAAGCTTATTTCTCATCCTTCATCTGCTGGTCAGAATACCATTGGAAAATGCAATACATGCAGTGAATAGTTTGCTAATTTCTGTTCTAACAACTGATTTAGCATAAATACCTTCTTTCAAAAGAGAAGGATATATACCTGGAATGTGAATCAAACAGATTTTATCTTATCCACAACAAATTGTCCATGTTACAATCTGTTCTAAATATCCCAACTATATTTTTGTTTGGTCAGACCAAAAATCTTTCACTTGAAAGTATAATATTGAAACTTTGAAAATCACAGAAGTGATGAGATCTTTTCACTTAAAGCCAAGGAATAAATTTCTTCTCAGCCATAACTTTGATGAAACAGACATACATTTTCAGGCTACCAATTCTTCAATCATTGTAACAGCCAAAAAATTGAGCCTGTATCCAAAAATCCTATGCCACCATTGAGGTGTTTGAAAACAAAAAAAAAGTACACAAGAAGTTTAGTGAACCTTCCATTGACTATAAAGAACCCAAAGCAGAAATGAAAAAACATTGCTAAAATCAAAAAGCTAAACAATCTTAATAAACTTTCTAAAACATTGAATAAATTATTAAGGATAAAAATGGAAACATTTTGATTTCAAGAAACTTTACAAGTTGAGTCTCTTTTATGAAAATTTCTAGAGTGATACAAACTCTTTGCAATTTATCCTATTCCTGACATTAAACTTCAAATCCCAAGTAGAATCTCAGATGAAATTATGTTTTGTTAAAAAAATTAAAATAAATCTGGATTTTTACAAACAGGGAGTGATATCATGATGAACATTCTTGAGAAAGTTTTTAATATGAGTCTTGAAACAGGTTAGATACCATCTAGTTTTAAAGAAGCACTCGTAGTTTTACACATTAAAAAGAATAACAAATGAGAGATCAGAATGCAAAATTCTGTCTGTTTGTTCATACATACAATCATAGGGAATAGGATTACATACAAACTTTATCTGTTCTTCCATCTCAAATAGTTTATCAACCTGGTTGCAGCATGGGACATGAAACAGATTTTTGCATTTTGTCAGCAGATTGAAAAATCAATACAATAAGCCAATTCATATGGTTTTCTTTGATTTCACCAAAGATTTTGACAGCATTAAACTGGATAAACTTTGGTCAAAACTTGAAATGACTACCATCAACAAAAATTACATAAATGTTCAATTTGTATATGATTATTGTCAGGCTGCTATAAAAACTTATTTGGTGATAGCCATTTCATTTTCAGCAAAAGTGTTAAATAAGATGATATGTCATTGGCTATTTTCTTTTGTGGTGCAATATCAGCTGTAATGTTTATAACTGAACAGGGGTGTAATGAGAGCAGTTTCTCTATTGGGAGATCAGATAATATCAAATCTCTCACATGCAGATGATACAACAGTGATCCAAATATTTTTTAATTGTCTTTCCTCATAATGAAAAAGAAATAGGCTTTGAATTAAACCCCAAGAAGATTGTCTCAATAACAACAAAGTACAAGCACAACATCCAAATAAACTGAACAAAAATTGATCAAGTGACTGTTTTTTAGATATCTTGGTCACAAGCTATCCTGCAAGAAGTTGCAGTAAAGCACTGAATAAGCCTATATAAAGGTTTTCAGGAATCAAGAAGAGAACTAATCTACACTAAAATAAAGATATAGCTTATATACATTCTCCCAGTAGATTTATTTGGCTTAGAGTGTGTGATGTGAATTCAATAACTTTCAACTCCAATTGAAATATTCCAAAACCATATGATGCACATCATCACAGATCAAACTGATAGAGAAAGTGAAAAGAGCCATTCTTAGAAATATAACCATTTTGCCTCTACTCTTCAATACCATCCATAATAAATACATCAAACTATTTGGACACATTACAAGATTTAGTGTTTGCTAAATTTTATCTTGAGGGTATGGTGCCTGGAAAAAGTAGAGGAAAACTAAATCAGAGATGGCAGGATAACATAAGTTTGTGATAGCCAATTTATAAGTAATAGACACTAAACTCAATAAATGGTGGGAAATAAATCATACTAGTTTCCATCTGTGGTAGGTTGTAAACTAACTAATGATGATGATGATGATTCTTTTTCCTCACATTTACTGCATTTGGTAACTGTCAGAGAATGTTAGCTGAAACTCTTTATTTGATCCAAGGAGATTGTTTTTATTCCTATTCATGTCACATTGTGATCAAACCAACAGATGAGGAAACTCGTAACAATGAAATCATGTATTGTAGCAACAACATTTTGTCTTGAAAATTTGGACCAAAAATTGCAAATGTTATTTTTGCATTATCAAATATGTTACATTTAATATTTAAAAAGAAATATTAAAATGATAGTCATCTATTTGCATTTAATGGCAATGAAATAAAAGTTAATGTTACACATTGGTGGCAAAACATAGCAACAGAATATATCACAGCAAATACAGAAATTTCAATGTATACTGTATCTACCTGCACAAAATAATTTCTTTTTTTTTTTTTTTTTTAAAAAAAAATCATTTTTTAATATAAGTTTCATAAAAAAATACATTTTTCTTGAAGGACATTTGAAGATGGAAGAAGGTTTTCCTGCAGGGTTTCTTTAGGAAAGTCTGGTAGCACATTGTGGGTTGGTTAGACACGCAGGGCAGCAAAATGTTTCATATGACTTGACATCAAAAGAAAAGGCAAATCTAAAGAATGGATTCTAAAGACAGTTTCTGCAAACAAACTGAGTTCACTGCATCATGATTTAATATGTCTAACTGGATTCCAAGAGGCAGTATGGTAGGCAAAATATGAATAAAAATGGATACTAACAGCTCAAAGTACAGGTCATAGAAGTTATAGAATGATGCTGTTGTATAAAATTAGTAAATAGGTTGCTGCTAAAATTTGAAATACCAGTCGACATATTCACCTGTTTAGTGAGTGAGGCAGGATAATGGCTGTTCTCTATCTCAGAACCAAGAATGGATGGTTAGTCTGACTTGAGATTTCCTGAGGATAAAACCTAGGGCCATACATAAAGCATTTAGTAATTGTCCCTCATGTTAATTATATGTTCTTTAATGTTTACACATTTTGAACTTCATTTTCAATAAATTATCACTTTAGAAGATTCCAAATGCATTTTTGTTAAATTCAGTTTTAACAGCATGATCTTTTTAGGAGGAATAAAAAAAAACAAATTCTCTATTTAGTTCCAGTGTTCTTCAAAGCAGGGAACAGTGTAGTCTTTGGTAAGTACATTCTGTGAGCAATCATCTTCAGCATCAGAGAATTGACTGCCACCAAATTCATTTTCATCAAAGAGTAAGTTGTCGTCATCTGATTCTTCATCAAATTGTTTGTTTGTTTTCCTCTCAACCAAAACTGAATGTCCATCTGATGTCAGGTTGTAACCAGCACAAATCAGAGATTTTCTACAATATGAAAAACAAAGTCATCAGCTAAAACAATATATAATTCTTCCATATCTGCTAAGCAATAAAGAAATCTGAATATGCGATTGGAAGTAGTATATAATATGCTAATTATAAGCAAAAAAAGAGAAACAAACATTTACTATATTTTGTTTGATGGTCCATGAAAACAACAGAAAGATAGTCGTTGATGTCCAAAAAGAAATTCATCAAGTTATCCATTAGGTTGTCACACATGAAATGATGCACTTTATAGGAGATGAATAAAACGCTTCTGAAATGTTAAATAACTTATTTATTTAGTTATAATAGGCACCATGTTGATGAATGATTGTTCTCTAATGTACCTCTAAATTCTTAATCCCATCTTTAATAAATTCTCATCCTTTGATGTGATAAACTGTTCAAATCTCTTTCTTATTGAAGAATGTTTTATTGCATATGAAAAGTTCAAAATGTTTAAAAAAGTGATAATCAGTAGGTGAGATATCAGGTGAATATGTAGGATGAGGCAAAATTTCACAATTCAGGCTATGCAACTTTTGGACAGTCGATTGAAAAGCATGTGGCCATGTGTTGTCATGCAGCAAAATTGGGCCATCCCTATTCACAAATCTAGGATGTTTCTTTTTCAATTTTTCATGCATACACACAATTTCTTCACAATACAAGGTTGCCGTTATTGTTTTCCCTTGAGAAAAGAATGAATAATGTATAACCCCTTTGAAAGACCACCACAGAGTAAACCTTAACGTTTTAGGGTGCAATGGAGGTATGGGGTATTGATTTGGTGATTCACTTGCATCTAACCACTTGTCTACTCTCTTACTGTTGTCAAAGAGTATTCATTTCTCATCACATGCAATGATTTGATTCAAAAATGGTTCTTTTTCCCAGTTTGTGCTCATTCAGTAAGATTACTTGATATTGTTTTATTGGAATCATTTTTATTGCGCTGATGAGTATCAATATATTGAAAGAAAAATTATCAGGAAAGAAAAAGAGTCAAGAATAAGTCAAGATTTTTTTTATATACTAAGTAGGTTACTTCATTATATGACTAGATCAACAAACAACCAAAAAATGTGTCATTTCATGTGTGACAACCTAACAGCTTCCTATATAGATGTCGATGAGATCAACTTTCATGCTCAAATTAATTTCTATATCCATTGAAAATATAAATGAAATATTTTCTCAATAAGAAAATCACTGAGCTCAAGTTTTTGAGGCTCATACATATTTTTGAGTTGATAGCATATAACACCTCTTCATTTTGTTCACCCACATTGCTGCCATATCTTTTAATTTTATCTACAGGTTCCTTTAAGAAGCGTCCTGAAACTGAAATTTAAAATTTTTTTTTCTATTGAAATTAACTTTACGTCTGATTATCCTATTACCCCCCCTCCCCTCAGTGTCCTTTGAAAAATTAAATGTCATATTTGTCTACAATCACAATACATTTGTTGCTTGTTTTCAGCAATTGTCAATGATGACCTGTCTAAGTTCCAGTTTATCATGTCATGAAAAAAATTTAATTTTCTATTTAGCATAGATCTGATTTTTAATTGGTTAATCAAAACAAGCACACAAGTCTATTTTTAATTCTGACCATGTGTCTTCTCACTCCCTTCCCTTTATCTTTCAGAAAAGAGGTGATACTTTGCTTTTGAAATTTTCTTAAAATCATTTAAGCATCAGTTACTTATCATCACCTGAAGAGGCACAAAGTTGCTTAAACATGAAAGCTATTGTGTATCAATTTCAAAATGTTTTTGTTATAATCTCTTTTATTTATATATTTTATTGAAAATGGGCAACAAGGAAGATTTAATTAATCTCTTATTGAGTTTTCCAGAGGTTAAAGAATATGGAAATTGTCCAAAGTTATAATTCTTCTGAGCGCTTTCGGATAGTTCTATACCCATTATCAAAGATATTGTTTTTGGATGGTGAATTTCTGTGTTGACTTCTACATAGTAGTTTAGCTGTGTGGAGTTCGTGCAGTGTGTGTGTGTGTGGGGGGGTGCTTTTTGGCGGTTATGTACTATGTGAAGCTGGTTGATCTGGGCATCATTTGTCTTTTTAGAAAACCTTTAACATAACATCTCCACTACTAAATAGTGTAAGATTGATAGCAGGAGGATGGTATTTAATCAGCAATGCTTCCCTACAGATGAGTTGTGTACAACTATGTGATTTGAAAAGAATCTTTGTGTTATTGACTATAATTTTCCTTAAGCTTCATGTATATTATGAGTTAATAAATGTTTATTAATCACACTCTTCTTTGAAAGGTGACATGTAAGATGTCTACTTAGGGGGTTAGTGGTGTGTCTGATGTAGGTAACTGATTTTTGACAAGTAACACAGTCTTGTACAAGGCATTGAAATTGGTACACTATATTGGTCATCGCTAGTTTAAATTTTTGGGAGTTATTTCAGTTGGCGACAACAAGCTCTGTGTTCTTTCATTTTCTAAAATATATTATGAACTTTATATGTTTTCCAGGGCTTACAGCAGAAATATGTTGTTTAATGATTTTTCTTATAGCAAATTCATCAGGCTTATAATTATTGTGAATCTGGTTGCAATAAAATATGTTGATGTTTTGTGGTGTTGTATTTTTGTTACTGGCATTGTGTATTTTTTATAAGAATAATTTTATTTTTTTAACAATGATGTAGTTGGAAAAATTATTGTTGACTAGTGTTTGTTTTATGTGTTTTAGTTCGCTTAGAAATATTTTAGGGGAAGAGGTTATTTTGGCATGCCTTATTTATGAAGTTTGTTATCAGTGTTATTTTATATCTTTCCCTGCTATCTTAGTTTAGAAGACAAGAGTTCATACTAATGAGTTTTCATTAGATTTTAGCACTATCTCAATGTCAAGGAATGTGATCTTGTTATGTACCATAGGTTCATATGTGAATTTTAATGTTGAGTTTTTTACAAAAGTTGATTTTAGCTTTACAATTTCATCTTTATTTTTTAACAAAACGAAAATGTCATCCACGTACCTTTGTGTAGATTTCATGTTTATTGGTTGTTTTAAATATTTTGCTTTCAATGTAGAACATGTAAAAGTTAGTGAAAGCAGGACCTAAAGGGTTTCCCATGATAAGATTGTTAGTTTGGATAGCTCAAATCAAAAATTAATTAAATCTTCCTTGTTGGTCATTTTCAATGAAAGATGCGTGAAAGAAAGGTTGCTGCCCAAATACACATGGGTTGAAAATTTCAACATTCCTACCAACAGAGAAATAAGGATTATATTGATATATCTAACTAATATTATATTACCAACCTGAGTGAATTGATATCAGAACAGTTTTCCCATATTCCACTATACAACATTAAGTCTGTTAATGGAACATTGACTATTGATGACTTTTCTCTTTTTGATTCTTCTTCTTTTTCTTCTTCTTCTTCCTCCTCCTCCTCTGCCTCTTCATTTGACTTGAACCAATCATAAGCGTACTTATTTAAATAAAAATTGACAGAATCCAATAAATATGACTTTTTTCGTTCATCACTCATATAAGGGTATTGAATTTTGGTGATCTGCAAAAAAGAAAAAAATGAATATGATTTTAATGTTTGAATTGCTTTCTTTAACATTTTAAGTCTCATTTTGCATCAAAGTGATGCTGGACATAACTTTGATTTCACTAATGCCACCATACTTGAAAAAGAACATAATTCTTTAAGGAGAAAATATTTTGCAAACTTAATAATAACATTATAACCAACTATAAACACATGCCTAAAACATTACATGGCCATCTTTCTTTTACTCCATTCTTAAAGAATCTAACTTATATCTAATACAAAGAATACATGCTTAAAGAGATCAGCCATAGATTAGAATGAAGTGACACCTCACTTGCACTGGCTGACTAGACAAAGGTGAAGACAACAGAACTCCCACTAGACAGACACACATGCATAATTACGAATACACATTACCATCTGAAATCTGGTTAGACATACAAGAATTTTCACAAACTTACATACATATAGAATTATCTATGGCTTTGATGCATGTGATACATGACTAACCAATGAGAATCAATTCAAACAAAATTGAAAATACCAGTGTTTCTGTCTTTTTTCTCTCAATCACTGACAAAGCTTTAATAAAAGTGAAACATATTAGATTGATATACATTTCCTATTTTATCATATATAACTGTTTTTTTTTTGTTGAGGCAGAATTGGGATTAATCTCACACAAAGCAAGGCGTGACAAAGGATTTATCATAATGATTTGGAGGTTTTACAAGGCTGGATGCTTTTCCTGATGCTCAAATCAGACACCCACAATAGTCCAAGTATACCAAGTGTTCTTATTGAGACACCATCTCTAGGAAGGTTGTCATTCAAGGCTTGAGACCCCACCCTAAGCTTATATATATATATATATATATATATATATATATATATTTATTATAAGAGATTGAGGACATCTGTGTATGAATTTCTGGGTATTATAAACCTAATGTCTTCAGTGTCGTTTTTTACCAGTGCTCATATTGCAATTTTTGTTGTTATTATCACTTTTCTCTGGCACTCCTTATTGCTGGTTCCCATATTGTATTCATTTCTATGCTTGGTCAGCTCAGGAGATTTTTGTGGCTTAGCATATGTGCTGATTCATTAAGTTTACGAATTTTCCAATGGTGTTCTTTGTCTATGATCTCAACCTGAACCCACAGAGGGCGTTGATCTCCCTTCTCTCTCCAGATGTGGTCAGCCATGCCTGATTTTTCCACTTCCCCTCATGTTACACCTTTCTGGTGTTCTTGAAGCCTTACCTTAAGAGGGCGACCTGTCTCCCCTTTATATTTCTTTCCAGAGCTGCACGGGATAGCGTACACACAGTCTTTAGTCATGTTCTCCTCTATGTGGGGAGGATCTTACTCGGGAGAGATATCTGCGAAGTGTCGTCAAGCTTTTGAAGGTACATATTAATCATATGACAAATTTGCAGATTGTCTTCAGTTTGTCCTATAAACAATTTCAGCAATTGTGTTTACTTTCCAGGGATTCTCCATTGTTCTATTCTTGGCTTAAACACATCAAAAGTTTTTAAGTAAATGTCAAGATTGTCATTGAGTGATAAAAACATAAAATATGGATGTTTCATCAATTACATTAAATCTTTGGGTTATGACAGTCCCAACCTACAACAATTTGTAGTTACAATGCAATCTTCTTTCATCTTGTTTTGACTTATGCTGTTTGCCTTATACATGTGATGCAAATAGCACAACAGAAGAAAACATCTTCTAGAGTGAGCTAGAGTGAGGAAGGCAGCATGGGTCAATTCCTGGCTGCTTGCCATATTGGATTGTTGTGCATTCACTCTCTTTTATTTGTGTTGTGTTTATGGAAACTTATTGCCCTTCCTTATAGCTCCCAAGAGTAGTGTAAACACTTCTCATGGCAGTGCTTCAAAGAAAAGGAATGCCATCACCATGAAAGTACGTACATTGCCAAAGACGAGAAAACTGTACTGGGCCATAAAGTTGGCACGGAGAGGCTCACTTGCCTCTTGTGGCTAATGCTGCTTGGTCACTTCAAGCTGAGACCCTTGCTGGTGTATCATGCTGAGAATGCAAGGGCATTTGGAAGGGTCAACTTCCTGTCATCTGGAAGGCTAACAAGAAGGCAAGGGTGACACTTAATATTTTTCAGGACTGGTCCTCCAATCCTTTTCTGGCAAGACATACCTTTCTTCCAAGGGCCTGCCCTTTAAAGCATTGCTTGTGCTGGACAATGCCCCTGTGGTCACTCTGCCCATTTTGATGTTTATTCATAGAGAATCATAGATAAATTCTGACTTAAACAGAAAATCGCATTACGACACATCATAAGAATGGAACTCTATCATAATTCGAGAACCTCCAGTATTATTATTATTATTATTATCACCATCATTACTTATTAATTTTAACTAAGATTTACTTTCACCTAAATATTTTAGTTGATTTGTTTTTATCACAACTTCACTCTGGCCATCAATTTCCAGTCTTGCAATGTTAACCCAGTTCTGTAGATTGACAGAGTGAATAAAAGTTTTAATAAAAAGCAACTGTATATTAAAATGAAAGTAAATATTAGTTAAAATTAATAATAATAATTGTTGACAATCCTTTTTCTAATAAAATTAATGCAGAGATTAAGAAATTTGTTGAAGTAATTTTCCTAGTTCATTTAATTTTGTATTTATTTCACTTTCATTTGTGAGAGCTTTTCTACTCTTAAGTTATAAGACACTATGGCTATGTCAGCCCAATATGCTAAAAGATTAACTAACACAGAACATTTATAGTTCAAATGAGTTGTGTTTAAATCAAGGCAACTGAATTTCTGAAGATATTTTCTTATCTCTTCATAATTATTGCAAAAATATCAAAGAAATAATTACAAATTTGTAAGTGTCTTCTTTCTTGATGGGATCATAAGAAATATCTTGCAGTCTGTTGAAAGTAGCTATTTGGCTGCAGTAACCAAGGTTTGGTATTTTATCAGTCTCTCCAACTCCAGAATATTCTACATTATAACCATACATTTCAGCTATGTTGTTACACCTGCAATAAGAAAAGAAAACCAAATCATCATTACTTATAATATCTGTGTCTATACAGTATTTCATATTCATAGCTACTTAGTAATATATGGTAAGATTTTAATGTTTCAGGTTTAATTTTTGGCTGGTGTTTTTTTTAAAGAATAAAAATTTAGCTTTGTTCATCTGATCCATACATGTAAATATAAAAATTAAACAAGAAAATCTGGGTCAAGTCTTGCAGATAAGACAGAATCATTAAAAACGTATAGAATAATTTTCATCTAGTTTTGTACCATGCGGATATTTAACAGCAGAGTAGAATGGGTACTTGCAAAATCATTTAAAAGAAAAAAAGAAAAAAAACGAAAAAAAAAAAAAAAAAACTCTCACCAAGACTGGAATTCTTCCCTTGTCCATTCAAATTTGTGGTCCCAGTGCCTCAATTTTCCTTCGGCCATGTCAAATACAACATTAAATTCTGAATTGGGAGTTGTTAGTACAACTAGTTTTGGGTGCAATTGTCCAAACACCATATTACAACACATTTCCAGATCTTCAGGTATAAGATGTTCAATTCTGTATTCAGAAAAATAATTGATTAAAATGGGAAAATATTTTGCCTACACTGGAAATAAGTTGTTCTCAAACAAAATTTTTCAAATGAATGATGAGCAGAATTTTTAGTGAAATCTTTTAATTTTTGTAGAATTTGATTCATTTAGAAAAACCTTTAGAATTTTAAGAGAGAAAACCTACAAATTGAGAAATTACTTAAAATTATATAAATTGAAATATTTGTACATTAGGTAATTATTAATACATATTATTGTCGACTCCATATTATTTTTTAAAATTGTATTAACCTTAAACAAACAATATAATAAGTGTATTAATATTTTACAAGTTGAGAAAAGTTCTAATTTAGTTGAGTATCCATCACAAGGAAATTGTGTAAAGAATTCTATCCACATGAGGTGTAAGACTTCTAAAAAGCTTGTTTGGTAGATAATGGTAGCTTACTCACCAATACCAAAGATGGTGATTTTTAATGCAGATTGGCAGGCCCTCCCCACTTGGAAGATTGACATATTTTTCCCACCACACCATTTTCTCCTATTTGTCCCTGAGCAGTACTAATCTCAAAAAACAAACTGATTATAGAAACAATTTGACAAATTATGACATCACACACCACCCATAGTCACCAGGCAAGTCTGTGGTCAATCCCTACAGCGAGCATTGGAGCTGGTTGCTCTGATCCTCAATCCTACCTTGTCTATGTTGTGTTTGTTTTAGATCACAAGGTGGGTGAAGGCTGAGTTGTATACACAACATCTCTAATACAGCAGCTTTGGTGAGATGACCCCATTAGGAACAAAGTTAGAGACAGCTGTGTAACACAACAACTTTATATCAAAGGCTCATACTCACTAAATTAACAACTTGCATTTTTTTAGCACCTTCCCTCTTAATACCCCCATGACACTATGTTTAGCCATGCTTGGTAAACAGGCACAAGGCTGATTTCTTCCACTCTGTAAGTTCTTCGGGGTGACTATCCTGTTGTATCTGGTAGTCTGGAACAAAGAGTCTAAGTTCTTTCTGCAGAAGTAGTGTGTGGTTTGGCAAAATGGGTCTTGAACCAACTGGCAATGTGCCTCTCTTGCAAACAGCACCCTGAACTGTCTCTGGTTTCTTCTTTTCAGTCTCTTGCTTCACGCGTCTGTATTTATGGACCATCGTGCAAACTCAGCGTAGGGCATGAGGTGGTTGGGGGTTCCCAGGGAAACCTCAATATCTATACAGAGCCTTTTGTTATCTGGTCTTGGGAAATGGATTGCTTGACCAAATTTGGGAAGATTCCTCCCCCAAAGAGTGGTGGTGACAGAATATCAATCCACCCAACTCCTTCCATCTCATGTGGGTGCCTTTCACTATTACTGCCCGAATAGTGCTGGCGATTCTTCCACCTTCCTTGAAATTCTACCTGGGTCTTTTATATCTCTCTTTGTTCCTCGGTCAAACTTGACCCCAGAGGCTAGGCATGGTCTATACCAAATTACTAAATTCAATTATTATCCCAAATTTCCATCAGTGGGGAATTCTTATTGCATCCTTGTGGGGTCGGTTACATCTGGGATTTGTCATCTGTTGCTTCCCTTCATCAGCTCTTTGATCAACAAGTGACCCAAAGAGACAATTCCTTTGTTTTAATAAATTTTATCACATCTTAGAAGAAAAAAATATAACCACAATTTAATTTCTGTCTTTTGAGATCCAAGTCTTTATCAACTGACTGAATTTTGGCTAGAGACTCATTTTTAGCCATTGTGAGTGGCCTTCGTTTAATGAGTGATCCACCGACATTCTATCCGATGGCTTCTACATTAGTCATGTTCGGTATTTGAGGCCATTAAGATATAATCTATTCTTCTGCGCATGGTCGATTGGACACATAAGAAAATACCATCACTTAATATTAATTTAGAAAAACAGATAGCTTCTATGCTAATCATTGTCAGCATCAAAAACCTGGGGTGGGGAGAGAAAAGATGTGACACTATTTAGCTATGGTAATTGGCTAACTAATTAATCATAGAAATTAAAAACAGGAAAGACTTAAGGTGAGAAAGAGCTATAATCAAAAGATAGACTGATCGATGTTAAAAAAAAAGATTTTATTTTATTTACAAAAAAAGATACCTTTCGCAAAAGACAGAAAATCCGTAAGAAAAACAAAATTGTGATTCTGTCAAAATTAATTAATGTCATGATAAGGGAGTACGCGCCAAATGAAACAGAATTCTGAAAGAAAAACAAAGCCAACCAATGCATGCGACCATAAAAAAAATTTCAGCTTGAGACCACCACAGAGAATAGATATTAATTGTCTTTCAGAGATATCATTTAATTTTAATTCCTGGTTCCAGTGAAGAAAGCCATCTGGGATATGCATGAATCTTGGCATGAGAAGGAAATCATAAAGAGAATCATTATTATTGCTTATTCAAACTGTGGACTTCAGAAATAGCATCTCAAAAGTGAGCATCTGGTGATAAAAGAATTTTAAAGCATGAGAAAAATAAAGAATTTGATTCTCAGGTAAACACGACCACCCAGTTAAAAGTTGACTGGCAGAGAAACCAGGTGTCGGGTTTTGACAATGGTTAATGAGTCGGTAGAGGTTTGGGCTAAGTGGATTTGGGTGTCCCCAAAATCAAGATGTGATAAGAATTAATTGGCAATCTGGGATTTGTAAATGTTTTGGCTGAAGGAAAAGGAAAAAGAAAAAAAAAGGATTTTGAAAACAAAATTCTGGAATAATTCTAAGAGGGCCAGTCTAGCCACACCCACACTGCCGAGAGATCATTGGCCAAGTGGCAGCATGGGTGATAGGCGGAGGTGAATGTATGAGAAAGATGGAGAAGTTGTTAACATCCACTGAGGGGATTGGTATGAGATACCAATGTGAGAGAAGAAGAGTCTAGGAGGGTAACTCTCCTCCAACCTTACCTCATGGACGAGGGAGGAACCTCTGAAGTGGAAAGTGATTAATCTTCCAAAAATGGGAAGTAATTAATTTTCCTGGCCTAAGAACAAAGAGAATTCTTGTTGGGAATTGAGATTCATCAAGGAACCCAAACCATGTCAGGCCCCCACACCAGGTTTTGGTCGGTGTCCATATAAACGAACGTCTCGAGGCAGCTGAGCAGTCAGTTTCAGACACAGTCGGAGTTACGGAGTCAGAGTGTTGCCTTGCAGAAGCTGACCGAGAAATTCCACATCCTCTTGACTTGGTCTTCCTACCAAAAGCAAGTTTTTATTGACGAACGATTTAAGATACCATAACTCACTTAAGAAACGCAAAAAGTGTCACAAATCCATAGAAACGGGCTGGGAGAGAAACACACTCCTGTATTCAACAGACAGATAAAGATAATTGTTATTTCTCAAAATATTTGAACCTCTTGAGTTTGTTTTATTATTTTTTTTACTTAAACTTGTGCGGTATCACCTTTACCCTGGATTGCACTACTGCCCAACGCCTGATTGATTTCGTCTACCTAAGATCAAAGTCACAATGTTGGTAGGTTAGATTTGAGATCAAAGCAGTTACTTCGGTGACCAGATGTTGGAGGCAAGCTGAGAACGACAAAGCTGGTATCGAACCAGGAACGACCAGATTGACCGGGATACAGGCTGGTGGAAGCGACAAAGAGTCAACTCCAAAATGCTGGTGGAAGAAACCTTAGAGCTTCGTGCCACCACTGGGAGTTGACCACGGGCCAACAGCGCAGTGTCATATATTGACGTTGCAACCAGTGGACGTCACATATTGGTGCGGTGACCACACCAGTGGGTGTCACATATTGGACTGCAACCGCCGGTGGGTGTCACAAAGAAAACAAATATCCTTTTCTTTCATTTTCCTTGTCTTTTTATCAGTATATTCTCAAACTATTGAAAAATAGTGTTTTTCTTGTTTTTTGTTATCAGTATACTTTCAGTCTATCGAAAACATCGTTTTTTTTCTTTCTTGTTTTCCAGTTTATTTTGAAAGCCTTTTCTCAATTTACCAGCACCTTCTTAATAATGTCACAAAATGACATGGAATTATTAATATATGTAGTTAAATACATAAGTAAAATAATTATATATATATATATATATATATATATATATATATATATATATATTATTTAAAATTTTGCTATATTTATGGAAGGAAAATTTATGAAACTCTAAATTCTTCACTGCATATTTAAAATGGTTTTATTTACAGACAAATCAACTGATAAAGACAGCAGAATATCTAATGAATAGAATCTAATATATAATTCTCAATATTTGTGTCTTTACTCAAAACCATGAAAAATATATATAAAACAATATCTGTGTGTGTGTGTGTGTGTGTGTATTTGTGTGCGCAAATATTATGTAAAACTATGAAATTAAATCAATTTACTTTTTCATTTGCATTTATATTATTTACAGTCAGACTAATGTTCCTACTGCTATTGTTATTACTAGGTTTTGGCTGTTGTGCCTCAGGCTTTCTTCATTAGTCAAACTGTGTATAATGTAAATGACAATTCCTCACACTAGAGGTTCAGACAGAAACTACCAGCATGTGTCTTATATTCTACCCAACTTAATGGTTCTTGCTTAACAAAAATAACTAATCTGCACATTCTGCTTTAAAAATCAAATTTAAAAAATTTGAATCTGTTTTTTTGTGATCTTTAAAATAAGTTATAATTGCTTATATTTTCTAGCTTGAAATTTGTAACAACCTAGGCATTTAGATCACAGCTTAAGAGTAAATTCAAGTAAGCAATGTTGACATTTTTCATTGTATATTTTGAAAATTTAATATATAATATGCCATATAGGAATGTGTGTGTGTGTGTGTTAAAATATGTTAATAATCCAAGTCTGAAACATCTGAAAGCATAGATCTATTCATAAGACACAGAAATGTGTTAACATTGACGAGCTGTCTTATCACCAGATTTGCAAAATTTCTTTTGTTTTCACACTATGATGCTAACGTATTCTACAAAACCAAGACATCAACCAAAAAATTCAAGTCATGTTCTGAAATAGCTTTGTCAGATTGAGGCATTCATATAGATGCTATACATGGCACCAAACTCGTTGAGAAATATCTAAAATGCTAGATGTATACAACTGCTTCTTAAGATTAATGGGGAAAAAAGGCTGAGTAAAGACTGATGGTCTTGACAAAGATCATCTGTCTCTGAACATTGTGAATTGGAGCGACATGATCACAAAGAACTGTACCAAACATCTGAAGCCAACAGCAGCAACAACTAAAATGGATTGCACATGTAAATCAAAGAGAAAATAATGACATAATCAAGATGTTAACATTCCACACAACTTCAAATTAAAGGTTTGGAAGGAAACCCCCATCAATAATGGAAAGAGTGATAAAAGCTACCAGACATAAGAAACCGGTTTTCCTAAAAAATCATTTTAAGAGAAAAATTTAATAAACTTCAACTAAGAACAGTATTGGTTGCTCGATCAATGAATGCCAACTTATAGGGGAATGGTTAATATTACCATTACCATTGCAAAAGATAACTTGTCTTCCAATAATGTGTTATTACATTAATGACTGCAAACAGGTTAAGCTTCTTTTTAGATAAATTGAGATAGTTGAGTCAAGCAAGAATATAAAATAAATCTTTTTTATTTTTGTAAGTGAGATAATTAAATTGTATCAGCTGTAAATACTGAGAAAATCATTTAAAAAAAAGAAGCTGAGATTTTCTTTGTTAAACTTACACTTCAATCAATGTGGCAGCTTCAAAGGCTTTCATTCTATGATCATATTTTGTAACATCACCTTCATACACTTCGACAGTCAGTTGTATTGGACGAGTTGAATGCATAAGACGAGGAGTTAACCTATGAAGATTCGAAATCAAAGCTGTTCGGTCAATATCAACAAATGCAAGTCGACTCAATTTTTCCATTTGGGAATATTGGTCAATCACACGGCATTCAGATGATCCAAAATCAATGCACTGGAAAAACAAGGAGAGACAAAACCTTTAAATTTTAGCTTTTCACAGAAATTGTAAAATTCATTCTTATACATTTTAACAAGAGTAAAAAAAAAAATAAATTAGATTTCTATGACAGAAATTTCCAACTCATTTCAATATTTATACATTAACTGGATTAATTAAACCATAAGTCACTGAAAAAGGCTGAAGTATAAGTAAAATTCTTTAAGTCAAGGCAGATTGTATTTGAATCAATAATGAACAAGCTTGCTATAAAGAGACATTGAATTCAACATGTGTTATAAAAAGAATTCAGTTTCAGAAATGACACACAATAAGACAAATATTCTAGTTAACTGAAGAGAAAAATTGAAACTTAGATTAAAGAATCTGTCATTTTAAACAGCAAGCTTTCAAACATTATAACTCTGCTTTAAAACAACTTCATTAAGCAAACAACATTGGAATTAAAATATTTTTACCAATGATCTAGTGGTGAATTATTCCATCACAATTTAAATTGGGATCATGGGAAGTGTAAAATTCCTGAAAGGACTTTTCAACATGGCCTGCATACCTGTTGGTATTTTATTTATCTAAAACCTGTAAGTGTAAGCGTAAACGTTCTCAAAGCAAATTTGTCGCAGATTACTCTCCCAACAAACGCCGTAGCCAAAAATGTCCGAATTTTCCTTTCACTACACTCCCCCCTGTCACATAAGTGACACTCATGGGCGGGCCTCTTTATTCTTAAGCTTCTCCGGAGCGGGGCGACTGTTGGAGGAGATTGTGTGTTTATGTTCTGAGGTTTCTTCTGATCTGACAACCTCACGCACAGAGTCTTCACCATCTGAAGAGGTGCTAGCCCTACCTCCAATGGTAATTATTTGTTCACTTTCTGAGCACTCACTGCTTATACACAGCAAGGGCACCGCCATTCAATCGCAGTGGAAGAATCCGTTCAATCTTCGTGATCTCGCATAATTCGCAGACCAGTTCCGCCTTTTCGATCCATTCAACCACAGACTGTCCACTCGTATCACCACTGAATTCGGGGATCAGTTTTATATCGAACGGTCTTTCCACCATCTTGTGAGAGACAAAGTAAACGCCGAAATAGCTTGTAAGCGTTCTCAAAGCAAATTTGGCGCAGATTACTCTCCCAACAAACGCCATAGCCAAAAATGCCTGAATTTTCCTTTCACTACAAAACCTGAAAAAAATCAGTAGACAGTGGGACAGGAACTTGGTATATAACAGCATTGATGCTTCAGTTTCAAATTAAGAAAGTACAACATCAACATGATATTCTGATAAACTTGCAAGAAGCTGTAATGTATAATACTATTAAATGGTCAGAAGGATTAGGGTGGGGGTGAATGGAGGAATGAGCATATTTGTTGACTCAAAGAAAACTATATTTCCTGTTAAAATATAGAAAGCATTTTTCAGCAATTGTAAGTACATGATCAAGAAATAGTTTTTTTTTTTTTTTAAAATGAACAAACTGCAGCAAAATCATAATTTCCTCATTTCTGCATTTTGTTCAATTTGTTGATTTATGTTAAATGTCTTCCAATTGATGTTATGGGCCATGAATGCCTGTGTGTATCTGGATGAGACTTGTGGGTGCCTTCAGTTTTTTCATTCTTAAGTGATGACTTGTAACCATTTTACAAAATCTTTTTTGCTGACCTTGTTTTATTAGCAGTTGCTTGGTTTCTCTTGGTATCTAATTTTTGCTTTCCAATTTTACTTTGTTTTGAAGGAGAAAAAAAATAAATAAAATAAAACAGAGGAGAAACTAAACTTATACAAATGGCCAACAGCACCATACCCACCACCAAGATAAAACAAAAAACACCTTTCTGGCTTTGTCAAAGGACAATAATATGGAGGAACAACTCAACAAATTAGGTTTTTACAAATAAAAAAATATTTCAAAACAAGACCAAAATAAGAAGACCTCAAAATGTGGGAAAGGAAAAATATAAATGATGTCATTTCTTGCGCCACATTACAAAAATAAGACTAAAAAGTTGCAATTACAACTTGCATAAATGTCGCCTTTGGTGACTTCCACTCAATGTCAACTCACTGTTTATAGAATTTATATTTGTAAATGTCAATTATTACTAAGCTTATTATTAAAGTACTTTTACTGGTATTCCCCTATATCTGACTGAGTAAAGTGCAGACACATTAAGGATTCTTCCCTGCTTATTCCACTTATTTTCTTATTAAGAAAATTAATAGACCTGGAGTTATCTTCCTTAAGATGTTTTTGTCAGTTTATATTTAAATAATAGAAAATTACTTGGAAATAAGTCACTTGATTAGATTGGAAATTGCTTTATTCATCAAGTTTTAGAATTTTAATTGTATTGCACTAACAGAAATTCTGCTATGATGTATTGTTTTTGCTGTGTTATCATAATAAACACAAAGAGAAAATGGATCATTGTCAAATAAAAATCATAATGATTATGAATTCACATTGTTTTGATGTTAAAATGTAAATAAGTGAAAGTAAAAAAATATTTTAGTAATGTAAATAATTGAAAATTTTAAAAAGATCAAGAACAAAATCCCACTGCTTGGAAGACAATGTGAGCTGATCCTATAGATCCTCATTGTGAAATGTTTTTTTATTGTGCACAATAATGTATCATTCACAGTTGAAAAATCTCGTGTCCAAAAATATATCTTTCACCAGGAAAAGTTTCTATATCACAGGTCTCAATTATACCTTTTTAAGGCATTGAGAACTCAGTTTCTTAATTACTAATGTTACATAACATAATACTTCTCATTAGTTTATAAATATTCAGAGACCTTATTATAAAAGAGAAGATATTACAATTCTACAAGTCATAATGAGAATTAAAAAATACTTACTTTAGTGATGTTATGTTTGATTAGTATTTCTTTAACAGCAATATATCTTTGTAGATAAAGTGGAACAGCAAAACCAGTAAACTTCTTTTCCATTTCTCTTTCTTCCTGGTTTTTATCTTCAACAGTCTTGCCATTGCCACTGCTGATGGCAGAGCTGCTCATTCCAATCTCCAAGGAATCTGTTAAATCCATTTTTGATCGCCCCAAAATATTCCAGATGACAAATAGTAGATCCCTTCTTAATCAGTTCTCAGAGACTGTTGTTATGAAGAGCAAAATTTCCAAATGTTCATATTGATCCAACTTCTTGGACTTTCAGAATCAACTCTAAGACTTAAAAGAAAAAACATGTTGAAATACCTGGAACCAATCAAAAATAAAACTCAAATTTGTAATCTCATATAAGTTGCTCTTTCTGAAAAACTTATAATTTAAAAGTGAATTAAGAAATAATTCCTCTAAATGGTTCCATGAAAATTTCAATCAAACATTGTTTTTAAAAAAATGATTATATACAAAAATTAATGAAAATTGAAAAAGTTAGAAAATGAAAAATTAATGAACGCAATAATTGATATTTTTGAAAAAAAAATTTATCTTTTCTGAGATATCTGAATTTATCATTGCAACCAGATGTTTGAAGGGTAAGGGTTATTTCATTCATTACTATTTTCACCACAAGAAACACAATTTAAATTATATAAGAAAAATAACACTGTCATTACACTTTTTACATCATGAAATTCTGGACTATCTTTGGCTCAAACATATGATAAATCTATAGCATATCAAACCTGTTATAATGCTTGTATAAGCTTGTAGTTTCTGGTTAATAATATTCTAAGGAAAACATTAGAAAAAAGATTGGCGTAGAAAAGGTTTAATCACATGAGGAACAAGGATTAATAATACTGTAATAGTGAATACTGTAGTTCAGTGCAGCAATGTGTATGTTTGAAATGCTACAACTTGCAACCTACTTGTTCAATTGTTGAGTCTATATTCAACAATTAGTATAGAGAAGGTCAGTCGTCTTTCTATGTAACACCTTCCTTTTTAAGATATGTGAACTATTTAAAACACCTATTCTCTCTCGGATGGACTGTTCCACTTTAATATATTTCTTTTTACTTTCTGTATAAGGTCACTAACCTATTGCAATTTTATGATAATTTATTCACCAAACCAGAACTTTTTCAAGAAAAAAAAATTCTCTACTGATCTGGCTAGTAGTACAGCTGGTAAATAATGGCTATACTGGAGGAAGACCTTTACAAATTTCCTTTTGTCTCTACCAGACGAAGGCTTAGACGACTCAATGAAACTGAAATTGTTAATCAATTACATAAAACCTTCAGTACACAATTACATCGCTGAACCTTCTCACTTACGAAGATGATATGACTGAACTTCAGAAAATTTATGTCAAGTGGAAGAGCAAAGTTTTTGCTCACCATGTCCACTAGAAACCAGAAAATTGACAAGAGTCAGGACCAGTATTTACAAACTCTCTGCCTGATTAGCAAAGACTGCAGATTTAAACCTGTGACAGCAGAGATTAACTGTGATGAATATATCCAGGACTCCTTCATAAACAGGCTACTGTCTACTCATATATGAACAAGACTCCTTGAGAATAGGTCACTAGACTTATACACTGTGTACAAGGCTGTGACCCTAGAAAGTGCTGCTACACAATCCTTATCCTATATGGAACTGCCTACTATAAATGTTTCTATCGATGACCATCCTTTAAATGAGCGACCATGTTGTAACTGTTAGTAGCAAATTCTGCTGCTTCTGTGAACACAAATATCACTCCAGAGCTAAGTGTTCCACGAGGAAGGCTATCTGTATTAAATCCAGTAAAAAGAGGCACTATGCTAAAGCATGTAAATCTAGCCAACTGAGAGCTGCCCTGAAAATGGCTTTGATTACCGGGCCACACATTTATCACAGGTCATTATGGATGCTAGGATTAATAATATTCCAGTCATTGCCTTGATAGACACAAGGAGTACTAAAAGCTTTACAGATTATCATGTCATATGACAATTTGGACTCCCTGTTCTCCTATGGCTGGAATTGTTAGCGTGGATTCTTCATCACTCTCTTTTAAAATTAGAGGCACTTGCTCAGTTGATGTACTGGTGGATAACAAGACTTAATCTAATGTGAAACTGGCCATCTTATATAACTTATGTTGCAATATATTATTGGGCCATGATTTCTTACAATGACACTCTTCTGTATCCATCTCATTTGGAGGACCCTTGCCCAAACTGATTGTGTGTGGTCTTGTTGCCATAGGTATTCAACCTCCTTTCTTGTTTACCAACCTTTCATCTAACTGTAAGCCCACAGCTGTAAAATCCTGGTGCTTTTCAGATACTGATAAAATCTTCATTGCTTTGGAAACAAATTGTTATGAGGAGTCATAGAATCAAGCATGGAGAACTCAAGTTGTGGTCACTTCAGGTGCTAATCATAAATGAAGGATGGCGGTAGACTACTCACAAAGAATAAATCGATAAACATTATTGGACACATGTGATGTAGTACACAAAATGGCAAATATTGCTACTTCAGTAATCCTGGGCTTGAAGAGCGTGTACCACCAAGTACCGATTCAGGATGCCGAGAAAAAGTATACCACCTTCAAAGCTGATGGTTAACTATATCAGTTCTGCTGTATACCTTTTTGACATTACAAACAAAGTCACTTGCTTTTAGAGGATAATATCTTATCTCTCTTCCAAAGGACTTTCTGCTACATTTGCTTATGTAGATAACATAAGAATCTGTGGTAAAATAAAGGAGGAGCACGATATCAACTTAAATAGCACTTTGGCAGCAGACACTGTCACCCTGCTCAGCTATCTGATCAGTCAAGGATCACTTAGACCTGACCTGGAATGTTTATGTCCCCTTAAGAATCTTCTGACCTCTCAAGATAAGGCAGCATTATGGCGAGTAACTAGATTATTTTCTTATTATTCCCAATGAGTTCCAAAATTCTCTGACCAGATTAAATCCTTAATAACAACTACTTTGTTTCTTCTCAACTCTAATTCTGAGAAAGTGTTCAATGACCTTAAAGAGGAGATTGAGAAGACCCTACTGCATTCTATTGATGAAAATCTTCCCTTAATCGTTGAATCTGATGCCTCCAATATTGCTGAAGCTGCTGCACTGAACCAAGCGGGCCAACCTGTTATCTTCTTTTCATGAACCCTCACTCATACTGAACTTAAGCAGTCTGTTGTTGAGAAAGAAGTTTGTGCTATCATAGAAACAGTATGAAAATGGTCTCACCTCTTAACTGGGAGACATTTTACTATCCTTACTGACCAGCAAGCTGTAAACCATATATTTAATTCAAAAGGGACTGGTAAAATGAAGAATGACAAAATCCAACAGTGGGGAATGGAACTGTGGTGTTATGATTATGACATTGTGATAAGAAATTGTGGGAGTTACATCTTTCACATTTGTTACCCTGGTGCAACAAGGTTTGCCCATTTCATAAAAATAAGAAATTTGCTGTATTCCATTGAAAAAATACGAAAAGTATGTTGAGAGTGCCCTGAGTGCACTTGCTTGAAGCCTAGATTTTACTCTCCAGATTCTACCACTAAAGCTACTCAACCAATAGAACGGCTTAGTATAGACTGTAAAGGGCCACTTCCCTCCTCCTCTAGGAACCATTATCTGCTGACTATTGTGGATGAATATTCCCGTTTCCCTATTCGCTTTTACCTGCCCGGAGTTGACCAAATGCTTGGTTATGAAATGTCTGAACCTGATTTTCATGGTGTTTGGGAAACTTTCTTACATTCATTCAAATTGTGAACTCTCATTTCAATCCAGATAGATGAAAGAATACCTGCCTAACCTTGGCATTGTAACTATCTCTACAACTCCCTATAATATATGAGGAAATGGAAAATGTGAGTAGTATAGCAGGGTAATATGGAAAGCTATTACCCTGGCATTAGCTTCCAGTAATCTTGGGATGTCACAGTGGGAAATATTATCTGAAGTACTGCACTCAATCAGATCACTGCTGTGCACTGCCACCAAGACTATTCCAATACCAACACTCATCCCCAGTGGACACTCCTTACCCACCTGGTTAACTATCCCTGGTCCTGTCTTATTGCACCACCATGTCCATAATAGTAAGCATGACCCACTTGTGGATAAAGCAGATTTAATTGAGGCTAATCCCCAGTACGCTCATGTACGATTGGCTGATGGATGAGAAGTGACTGTCTCTGTTTGCAACTTAGTTCTTGTCGGAGAAGATTGGCTCCAAACCCCTTTAACTGAAGTGAATTTAGATTCAGGTTCTAAGGAATGCCTATCTCCTGTCTCTGAGTATCCTGGTGGTTTGGTGCCCATGCCACTGGCTGAGCCTGTGATCAAAACTAGTCACTTTTTGCCTTCTCCTGTGTCTTCAGAGTCTAGAGAGACCCAACCTGAAATAGAACATTCTATCCCTGGACTTGTGTGGCAGTCTGCTCAAGAGCATTGAAAGTCTCTCAGTTACATGGTGTGTGAAACATAAAAAAAATGTTTCTAAAATAAAAGAGGGAAGAATGAACTATTTAAACTTCCTCTTCCATCTCAGATGGATTATCCCACTTTAATATATTTCTTTTTATTTTCTGTATTCTTTGTTAGGTGAATAAAGGTTTTATTAAGGTCACTAGCCTCTTGCAGTTTTACTACAATATGCATTCTCTTTTGAATACATAGTTACTTCTTTTGGAGTTCATTTCCAACACTTCTCATGGATTTCTTTTTCTTTTACTAACACAGTGTGCTTGAGTATTTATAATTGGAGTTGCCATGTCCCAAGTATTGTACAGCACTTCTTTAGGTAAATTTCTTTGTTGGATTTTTATTTCCTTGGCATATCTTGGTTTTAATTGGATTAAATGTTTTTTATGGCACCAATTTCAACCTTGTATCATATACATCATCCTGCCAATAAAATTTACTATCTTCCCAACTTTCCTACTTTGTATATCCAGAAGTAAACCTTATCTCCATGTCTTAGTGGCACTTGAGACATTACATGCAATTTCACCTTGAAAACATAATTTTTTTTCCCCTACAAGATGTCACATGCAACTTTTTGGGTTTTTGTTAATGTAGGTAAACCGATATTTTTTCAAGTTTTTCATTAATTATGGTCATAGCCTGTGTCTAGTTGAAGGTTTATGTTAACATCATTCATCCTAAACTTTACAAATTTTCTGTTCTAGGCTTCGTTTAGATTTTGAGTTGTCAATACAACTTTAACTATTAAAATGTTTTGTATTTTGATTTGCAATTACAGTGTCTATCACTGTCTTCCCCGTTGAAAACATTTTATTTTTGAACAAGCAATCCACCTTAAAATAAAGTTCTCTGCAACCATAACACAAATTCAATGCAGTTATTTTTTTCTTTTCTTTTTTGCCTTTTGGTCCCACTGACCACACTTGTATAATATCCTTTTCTTCAATTTTTACAGTATTGTGAATTAAATTTAGAGTTCTTTAACATTTTTCTGCCATTGTCTGTAAGGTTAATTTTGAGTCCTGCTCAATTTTGGTTAGAATGTGCAAAATATTTCTGCATTTTTACTCAAAGTTGCACAAAAATGAAACATTTAAACATATCTGGAAATAGTTTGTTCAGTTTAAATTTTTCATATTCATGATTGACAATACAAGGACAAGTGACAAAAACTTTTCATTTTTTTGTGAGATTTAAGCATTGCTAACATGTATGAAAGAGGAAGCTTCTTTCAATGTAAATTTTAGACAAAATTAAGTTTCATTAAATGTAATATTTCATAGTTTTTTTTTAGGTAAAATATAATTACAATATTTTTCAAACATCCCTGTCTGATGTTTCAACATTTGTAGTGTTTGCCACTTTTTCAATAACTGTTTTACCCTGATTTTTTAGTTGTCCATATTGTGTGTTTCTCAAATCCATGGTTGACATGAATTCAAAAATCCTTACAGCATCAGAATTATTATTTTTTTCAAATGTGAGTTTTGAATCCTCGCCACCACTGTTATAATGCTCATATAAGTTTGTAGTTTCTGGTTAATAATATTATAAGGAAAACACTGGAACAAAAGATTAATGAAGAAACTGTTTAATCACATGGATTAACAATACATTAATAATGAATACTGTAGTTATTGTGTCAATGTGTATGACTCAAATTTCCACTTTGTGACCACTGTTTCTATGAGCAGATGTTCCACTCATAGTCTATGAATGAATCTATGTTCAATAATTAGTGTATAGAAAGTCAGTCATCTTTCTACATAACAAAATCATTGCTTCATCCTGTTTTGAAAGCAAACAGACCATTTAAAAAAATGAATGGTTAGAATTTTTAGGCTACTATATAAACATATAAATAATATAAAAGTTTGAATAATCAACTGGCAGCAACAATAAATATATATAAAATTTTTCTTACAACTGTACTGGATTCATCTGAGATGATTGTTTTGTGGCTATTATTAAACTCCTTTTAGTAAGCAAGTCTCAAAAGAAAAAAAAACTTTTGGATTTGTATTACAACTGAAAAAATTTAGTTTATCCCAACTTTTCTCTAATAGACTTTGCAAAAAATGTATCATTAGACAATTTGCTTTGTTTTATTTGAAAGCTAAGATAAGATCCAAGCAAAATATGGGAAACTTGTGACATCCTCTGAAGAAGATGATCCATGAAATAATAATGAGAGTGCGTCAAGAAGACCCTGCAAGAGGAGGCTGGTGTGTGAGTGGCCAGGAAATGACAGTTGGGTTGATGCAAGTTCTCTGGCCATTGGTGTGGTATTGGACATGAATGGAGACATTGTGGAGGACACATGCTGGCTTTGTCACAACGGTAACAATCAACATAACAACCTAGCCAAGCTTGATGCAGTGTTAAAGGGCATAAACCTAGCCCTACAGTGGAAGGTGAAAGTGTTGTATTTGGCCACTGATTCTGCATGTACTCACTACTGGATACTTTGACTGGAAAGGCATGCCTGAAAACTAAGGCAGTCTGTGAGATGCTTATGTGGAGACAACTGAGGATACTTCGGGTGCTAATTGCAGAGTATGGCCTTACCTTAGAAATAATGGAAATACATCAGCATAGCAGTCACCCTGGTGTTAAGCACATGACTTACTTTGTCAGACAATTTGATCCCTCTATACCTAGCAAAGCTGTTAAGACAGTGGCTGAGAGGTGTCCTGAATGCCAATCCATTGATCTGGTACTGGTGCACTGGAAGAATGGAAAATTAGAGGTTTGCAGTATGTAGTTCAGGCTGAGGATGGATATTATGCATTATGACCATGATTGACTGCAGGCCTATATATGTCTCTGTTTGGCAACTCATAGTACGATAAGATTCTGAGCATGTTATTCGGCAGTTGGAGTTGATATTTGTGAGAGTCATATGAAATCCTCACCAATAAAGATACTGCACTCACCAGCAGGTCACTCAAGGCTTTCATGGAGGAATGGGGTGCTCAGCTGCACTTTCAGTGCATGCATGTACCAACTGGAAACAGGAAAATAGAAAGGTGCCATAGAAGCATAAAGCAGATTGCACCATTTACTGGTATAATATGATGCAGAAAGATGACACGTTTAGCACCAGCTAACAAAATTCATACTTATAAGGTCAGGCTCAAGGGTATCTGCACATTGTATCTTCACTTTCACCATTAACAGCATGGGACATATGAAGTTGGAGATGTGGTGTGGGTGAGACCACCCCCAGAACCAATATACTGCCAAATTTATAACTGGTAAGCTCACTAGGATCAGAAATCCACAATCTGTCCTGATTGACCATCATAGGACCAATGCTCCACTGCAAGTGATGCTGATGACTCATCCATAAATGATGGAGAGTTAGAAGATTCCCGAATGTTTGACACACCTCCTGCTGTTGTGGAGTCAACAACAAGAATGAAGTAGCTCCAGTGTGAAGGAACACCAGTTGCTGTGATCAGGAGATCAAGGTTAACAGAGAGATGGGTCAACCTGACAAGAGACCTAGAGTTGGTTGCGTGTGGTGTAGTAAGATGTTGAGATGTCCAATGCTACAACCCAGGCTTCACTGTTTTTATCTAGAGCACGATAGACTCTTTCTACAATTATCATTAGGAAACATATTTTTAAAAAAGATTAATAGATTTATATTTTTTAAGAAGGGAATTTCTCCGTAACAAAAAAAACAAACAAAATCATTGAATTATGATACAGCTACATCAAAAGCAAAGCAGAATGTAATAATTTTTTTTATAGAAGAATAAAGATAAAAAGAAGAAAAATAATGAAAAAATGAAAGTTGATGTGTGCTTTAATATACATAAAAAGGAAATAGCTTCTATTTTTTATGAAACTTTTCTCATCTGAAAAGTTAAAAATAGTTAATTTAAAGCTAAAACAACTCACAAAGGAGTTGAGAGAATAGGAAAAATTGAAACAATTAACTATAAAAAGTGTAACATTAACAGTCATTATTACACTCCACCAAGGTAGGTGGAACCATAAAAAATTGTTCATTTGCCTCAGAATTTTTACTTTTTGGGAAGCTGACATCAACAATACAGGGAAAGATGTATGAAGACTGAAACCCCTGATACTGAATTCTGGTTAATTTCTGCCTGAGGCAAAATTTCTATATTTTTATGTGATTTATCATTTATTTAAATCTTTTATTATTATTTTTAAACTAGATTGGGAAAATTATTTATTAATTAAACTGAATAATTTATTTTCCAGTTTTTACATACAACATCTGCCATCTTCCCATCAAGCTTAAGAAATGTTCAATCTTCTTTTATGCCTAAATTTCTTCAGTCTTAAAATATCTGACACAATGTCATTTTTATTGTTTCTGTAATAATTTGATAAAAAAAACTTACGTGAATACAAATAATTTTTCACTGTTATGGTTCGTTTTCTACACACAAATGTTTACTTGTCATTATTCATAGTAACAAAAGCCAAAGTTCAATAATATACATTTTTGTACGTAGAATTATCGTTTTAATGGTCTTTACTCTTTAACCATTAATAGTTGATAAAGTAAAAGAAAAGGTCAGTCTCGTTCAAGCATGTCTACTTGTTAAAATTTCTTTTGAATTTGATTAACATAAAAACTCCCCGCCACCCGCGTCTTTATCGTTCAGACATTGGGGAAAAAAAACTAAAATTTAACAATAACATTCAGCCACCAAAAATATAGGAAATTTCGATATTCAACTACAAATATACGAGTTGGTATTTTTTGCATCTTCTATCAAGTTATTGTTACCGAGTTAATTCTTTTTTCCTACTTTCTGATTCTTAACAAGTTCCAACTGTAAATTACAGTAAATATCTGTACGTGTAAAAAAACTGTAAACGATTTTTGATTCTTTACTTTTTTAGCAGTTACTCGAATATAATTACTACACATTTATCAGATTACTTTTTTTAATATCATAAATAAAATGAAGTGAAAAATTAAAATATAGTGGGGGAGAAATTAAATGTGAAAAAAAGAACAATTCTTCAAAATGTTATTTAGTTTCAATTTCATTTTCTCGCACTGACAAAAAATGGCACGTTATTAATGACATCGTATAGAGAATAATTAAATTTGAAAAACAAAATACTGATAAATAATAGAAAACAAAACGAATATAATAAATGAATACATAAAAATAATTATTTTTACCTGTGGTTATTCATTTTGAAAGACATCGTCACTCAGCGATTACAATCAACACGTGAGAACTTGTGAATGTCATGATTCTACCTGAACATTGTATATTTTATCAAACTTTTCCAATAAATGTTACTGGTGATTGATTTCTGTGCATTTTAGAAAAATATCGATTAAAAATCAAAAAGTTTGCAATATATTTCACAAAAACTACTATTCATTTCTTCACTTCGAGCTGTGAATACGGCTTTTCCATTCATGTTTGTTAAAAATCGGTGAGTGAGGTAATAAGTTCCTTGCGTAAAAATAAGCTATCATAGAAATTACTAACTTGAGATATTGTCAACTTTAGCGTTTCAAACAATGTTTAGTTTACACTTACTTTCTTTAAATTAGAGTAGACATACATTTCTTGAACGGGATTGATATTATGATCCTTCCTTTCCATTTTATTTCAACTATTTTTGTCAAAAGTAAAAAAAGATAAAATTTAAAAATAAAATTCAACTTAAAAAAATTTAACACGGCCAGTAAGTCTCAGAATTTGATAAACAAAAATAAATAAAATTAAAGGAAATCGGACCTATTTTTACATCAGAAATAAAAGAAAACAAAGCAAAAAAAAAGGCTAGAGAGTTAATAAATCAATGTTTGTTCAGTCATGTAAAAGAGAAAATCGTTTGAATCGCTAACAAAAAACAACAAAAACAAAAAAGCAAAACGAGTATATCCAAATCTTTTGAAAGAACAACGAACAATGAAGAGAAGAGGGCCAAGAAGACGATTTATCGGAATTTACCATATTTTAGCCGCGCCATTAGCAACGGTGTTGTATTGGACTGTTGTTGAGTGTTGATTATAAAAAAGATAGGGGAGAGAAGAAAAAACTGAAAGAAAACATAATTAACATTAAAGTACGTATTTTCAAGTCGAAACAAAAGCAAGCGTTTAATTTTAGTTTTAAATTTATCATCAAATTATAAATTTTATTTTAAAAACTATTTTATTTTTATAATTTTATATTTTGATTCCAATAGCAAGTGTTTCCCCCCACAGCAAATCAATTGATCTCATGACGTAGAAGAGGCAACTAACATCAGAAATACGTTTATGTGGAATTAAAAAGAATTCAGGCTATAAAAATTGTCAGAGTTTTGTTTTTGATTGAAGAAAATAAAGTTCTTCTTAAACATTGTTTTGTTTTTAGACCAAAATTATTTTCTTCGTACAGAAGAGTTACTTCCGGTTTTATTAGAATTTTTTTTTTTTTTTTGAGTGTTGCAGATATCTTTTTTTAAAAACCAAAACATGATTAATTTTCCATCTGCACTTACTGAAGAAGAAGAATTTCTAAAACAGAAATATGCCAAACTTAGAAAAAAGGTAATTATCGTTTTTAATTAAATATATGTATTATTCTTTTATGTTAAAAAAATATGTTTTGGTTATTTTTCTTGGGTAAAAAACCGCTTATACCGCGTTGTTATGTTATTTCTTTGAGAAGTAGTTGACTTGATATTAAAAAGAAAAAAAATCTTGTTTTAAGCCCAGACTACAGTTGAAATATAAATTACCTTTTAAAAAAATGCATTTGACAACCAAAGAAAGATGTATCCATGTGTTATTTGCGCAGACATATACCTGTATGATTGATTGCATATTATTATTAGAAAAAAATGGTCAAACAAATTGTACTCCCTGATCAGTACCGAATATGAAAAAGAGATCTGAAAAAAAAAAAAAAAAAATGAAGTAATGATCTCTTATAATAATTCTTCGAAATTCTGTTCTGACAATGGATGGTTTAATTTTGCAGAAGCTTTTAAAATCTTTATCCGAAGTTAGTCACGATGAGTTATTGGCAATTTGATTTCAGTTGCACAAATTAAGAAATCATGACGAAACAATTACCCAGTATAAAAAGAATTAAAAAGGGATTACTTGAAAACGTTTACCAGGTATAAAACCGGGACTAAAAATATTTACAATACATTATGTGGGCAAATGTCGAAATTCACGTGGTTACACGCTGGATGTTAGAATTTATTTTTTAGTGACTGGTGAACAGGGCATTAGAAGCACTGACCTTTTTGACATTTAATATTAAAGTTTATGATTCCTAATTGGTTAATAAAGAACGATATATCCGAAATTAGACAATCTTTTGTTTTTTTATGTCAATACAATAGGAAGTTACTCTTCTTGGTAAATTTATCAAATATTTATGAGGATAGGAAAATTCAACTGAATGACATGTTTTTATTTTTTTTTTTCACATACCTCCTCCTCCTCCTAATTATTGTCATCATTATTACTATTATAATATTGAATGGGAGATTGAAGCAGGCCATCAAATTAATGCTGTAGCATTGCAGCTCAGTCAGATACCAAGTTCGTTCTCTTCCAGTCAAACACCTGTGGCTTAAAAATAATTCTTTAGTCAGATTGTCACCCACAAAATAAAACTATGAACCGATTGTAGCAGTAAGGAAATTTTTATTCTGGTTGATACCTACTGCTGTAGACGAGCGAGTCAGAGATGAAGCGTAGGTGAGGAGAGGTGAACAGTTTAGTGTTGTGGCAAGGCAGTCTCTTGCTTCTCTGTGAGTCCCATTGTATCTCTTTGATAGTGACCACTGTCTTATAGAGAACATTGGTTTTTGTCGTCATCTTTGTTTTAAAAAGTAATTTATCAAGATCTGGCTTTATTCAGTGACCTTTGTAAGATTTGCTTCCCATGGTTCTTGTGAAGTCCACTTCACTCAGCTGATAATCATCAAGATGATAAATGCCCGAAAGAATTTTTGTGACAGATGTTTCTATTTAACAAGATATCAGCTGACATTGATGTCTCTACAATGATAGAGTACTCTTATTTGAAGCCCAATATAGTCTTCTTGACTGATACGGGTATACCAGGCACATGCATCACAGCTAAATATGCACAATGTAGCGGTAGGGTCTGATGAAAGTAGTGCATAACCTTTCAGGTGGGACCCAGTAAAAATACTTTCAGGACAGGTAACTCATTCCACTCAGATGGTTTCCTATTGAGGATGTTCCCAAGTACCTAGATATTTCCCAACTCACTTTGGCTACCTCATCCTTCAAACATAAGAAAACAACTCTCTTGACACACCCAGTCATAATGCTCCCAAAACTACTCCTGCTCATGAACGGAGATGTACAGTATGTCAACTCTTAACGGACATGTCCAATTGGTTAAGTCAGGCAACTGACAAGCAAAACTGTAGTACTGAATGAGATATTTACTCTATCCATTTTAGTTTCCCATGACAAAACATTTACATATTAACACCTCCAATGATATTATTATTATAATTTTCTGTTACCAATTCTTTTACTTTTAGATGAGACAGGAGATTTTATTTTTTCTTAGAAAGTTATTGAGCCTATTATATTGAGAAACTTTTTCTAAGTATGTAGATGGTGCTCACAAGCACACTCCTTTGTATATCAGATAATGAGTTTTCTCGGATTATCTTTGATTATTTTCTTTTTTTGTTTGAGAAAATTTTGGATTTTTATTGGAATATTTAAAAGACAAACCTAAGTAAGCCTGGTTTATTTATCATGTAGCTCCAATATTTATTTATGCTCAGTGCTGAAAACCTGCATTGCCCATTTGAATAGCTTGTGGAACATGTTTACATATTTTGGATTGTGATAAACAATGAGGTGTTAGAAACTTTTGCACAAAATTAATATGTATCTTGTAAATCTACTAAGTAGCCTTTCATTTTATTGACATAAAATTAAATATTGCTCTGAACTGTTAGGATCTTTCATGCAGTGTCAGTAAGCCTAATTAAAATCCAGAATGGTTATATATCTACTGTTGCTAATTTAACACAGATTTGTGTGAATAGAAATTAAAATAATATGAACTACACTTCATATACAAACATTTAGATAAAAAAGTGAAATTTTAAACTTTATATTTTCAAGTAAATACTTTTAAAACTCTCACACATAACTGGCAGTATTTGCTTTTTGCTAATGCAGAATTTGTCTGAGATGAAAACCTGTTAACCCTCATGATAATATATTTTTAAAACACTTATTTTTGTTGTGAACTTGATTTGCAAATATTTTACAAACGATATTTAGTTTATTTTCATTGCGTTCAAATGGTACACAAAGTAAATAGTAATTAATTTCAGTTCTATTTCTGCACTGATTTCTTATTTTGCACTCTTTTTAAAGCTTTTATCTCCATCATATGTACTAAATAAAAGGTTAGTTTGATTGAAGGAAGATCTGAGTTCAGTCCTATTATCTGTGTCTTTTGCTTTCAGAAAAAGGCTTTGCAAGCCATGAGGGTAGCTAAGCCTGAAAGTCAAGCATCAAACACTCCTCCAGCCAAACGACGTAAGTACAATCACATGTTTTGTGACAATCTCATTTCACATGTATCACTTGTCTTTTTCTGTCTGCACAGATTTCTAGGTTTTTAATTCAAATGAAACCCAAAATATCACTGATTAATTATTTCAATTTTAACTTTTATTTTCACACTGACCAGATGCATTGTAAATTTTTGTTTAAGTTTCATGAAATTATGAACTGAACTGACAAATTTTCTAATTTAAAGTTTAAAATATTAGTTTTGTCTGATTTAAGATTATTCCAGTTTGCAGTAACCTTCATGTATCATATTGCCAAGTTAGCATTCATATTGAAGGAGATAAGTTGGAATTCTTACACCATTTTGATGATAATAAAAGATGTGAAATAAGATGAGATATGAAACCAAAAAAATTTATTTGTCTGCTGAAATTTGAGAACAATACAAGATTGAAATGATGAAGCCAAGGTAGAATACCATTCTTCTCTAATTACACTTACTAAACTTTAACAAGATAGACATCAGCATCATTTGCTATTATCAGCAAAGTCTGATTTTCAGACTGGGTTTGTGTGAAAGACAACAAAACAGCTATACATTCTATGCTGGCTAAACAAGCCACAAAAAGAGATATTCCTCTGGAGTACGCTTCATGGTGAGAAGCACTATTATCTCTAAGATTACTAACATAAGCCACCAGCCACTCTAACTGCAGCATCAGTATGTACCTTCTAAATAAATAATGAATAAAATGCATGCCATTTAGCAAGTATGTTCTGACCCTCAAGGCAGACTTAGTGGAGAAACTTCTATTTTGACCTGCACTGCCTTCTAAATAATGTCTTATTAACAGCCATTGTTCTTATTAACTTCAACACTAGAATAGATCAGATAGCCTGTCGTCTGGGGCTTTAGAATATACCAACTGCACCTCTGCAGAGGGGTAAAACCCTACCCAATGAGGTGTCTTGGGTATGATGATAAACTACATCTGGCAACAAAGCCTCTAATCAGGAGGTTTTGAGAAGTGTGGAACCACCTCTTAATTGCTGTAGTTCCCAGGTCCATGCTGACCTGGGCTGATAGCACCTGTAGGGTCCCAGGTATGGGCAAATAGTTAACCCCTAAACTGGGATCAAAACACTATGAAATTGTAAAAATAGGTCTTTATAGTAGAAATACCAGCAATACATTTTGGGAAAAAAAATTATTACCAGCAAAAAAATACTGACAACACATTTGACTCTTGACAAAAATCTTCTTTCCAAAAATACATCAATAAAACCTGATTTAAAAACTGGTATCTTACTAAGAATACACATTCTGTTCATACAAATCTATTGTAAAAATCTTGTTGGCATTAAATAACCCACTGAGGTTGATATGCTGTAAAACAAAATAAACCAAACTAGAATAGGTCAGGCCAATAGTACATGGAAATATATCCATGGAAAACATGTGGAAAAGCTAAATGGTAATGAACCATTCTTCCTTGAATTCTACGTGAAACAAGAACTATCTACACAGTATTTCAGCAAAAAGATAGGCTAAAGATCATTTGAACACATCCTTGTTCTAAACACTGGCACCTCCTAGACAATAATCTTGTACAGCAGAAAGACTTAAGACAATGTCACATGTATCTGCTGCAGACTCAGTTTTTATTTCAAGTCAAATCCAGTTTCAGCAGACTTCCAAATGAAGCTGGAATCCTAATTGGAGGCCATCAGGGGTATAATTAACACCTGCCTTTATGCCCTTGAGGATTGCAAGCAATGTGCTATCTTAGAAACATCCATACAAATGCCAGGCTTATCAAGAATGACCAGGGACTACTTATAGCTGCGTGTGTGTGTGTGTGTATATATGTATATAACACAACTATCCTACAAGAAGAAAATAATAAATTCAAGCAATTTATATTAAAGAATTAAAGCCGGCACTGAACAGAATTAACTATGAATACTGCAGTAATGTTCTGAAATTCCTATAAAGGAACAGTTTTTCATGCTTTACTGCATGCATGACCATGACATAACATAGAGGAAAAAATTCTGTAGTGGATAATTTTTCACATTCTAACGAATGCTCAGCACATTGTCAACTGTTTGCATTTAAAAGCACAATGAAAAATTATGGTAATGGATAGCAATGCACAGCTTTGTATAAATACTTGTACCCCTGAACAACATATAGTTTTGTACTACTTGCACCCCTGAAGATGATCTTGGAAGAAGATCAAAAGTACTTGGGAAATGAAAATAAAAGAAATTTAAACAGCTATAGCACATTTCTCTCATCGTTTAATATCAATACATGGAAGGTTATTCGTGAGTATGAATGGATTTTGTTAAAAATTAGCAGACATAATGTCTGTAATTTATTCAATCAGACATGCCTAAAAGAGAATTTGCTACTTAAATACACAAATTTTAATATATAGGCTCACCTATCATTTGGCCCAAATTCCTTCCATATCTATTGAACAGGAGTAGAAGTTTATCCCTTGTTTCCTGTTCAAGAAATGGTTTCACATGGGCCACAGTGATTTAACTGTTTTAATGTTTTAACGTTTTGATGATTGGACTAACTAGTGGCTGTGACTGTTTGCTGGCTGCTGCTTCTGACTGGTCTTTATGAGCCCAAACTTTTTCGTAGTGCTTAGAGAGGCTGCTCTCATCAAGTCACATAACATTGTAGTATTTGTAGGGCCATGTTGCACATAGGTATGTGTACCTGCATGTATTTTTGGTGGGCAACCCTGAGGCCACATTATGCTCTGTTCTCAGCTATGTCCTGGCTGATTTGTATTACCACTGATGACAGTGACAATTACGGAGGTCTTTTAACTCACTCCGCAAAATGAATTTCATGGAAATCACAACAAAAAGAATTTAAACTAAACCAGTAAACAAAAAATCACCTACTCCTCTCAGCCTTTTTTTCACTAATATTTGTGGTATCCATTCCAACTTTTGCAACATAAAATCATTCCTCTTGAAATGGTTGTCAGATATCTTTGTCCTCTGTGAAACTAACTAAAATTCTTCCATTGCTACCAATAAATTCTTGGTTGCAGGCTATCTTCCCCTTTGCTGAAAAGATTCCAGCATTGAGATGCATGGCCTTGGTGTTTACATTTGGCATAATCTTCTGTGAAATGAAAGTTATTCTAAATGGCCACTTGTCTAGATCCTTTCATACTAACGCAGGTGTCCCACCAGAGCTCCGTCAAGTTGAATTGATGAAAATTACTGAGGTATCAATGTTCAATTGCAGGCAAAAGAATATGACTAAAATTAGTAATTCAAATTGCTAAGGATTGTCTCCTCAGAGATGGATCTCAAGGTCAGTGTGTACATTAGCATGCCCAAAAGCTTCAGCCTGCTCAACTTGAAATTCCTCCAAGTTTAAACTGACACCTTTGGACAATTAGTTAAAGATTTTCTGTTGGCAGATGATGTGTACCTGGTTCTTCACTTAAAAAGCAGTCTTCAGCAAATAATGTTCCTTTGCAAACATCACAGCATTCTTTGGTGGTGTGTGATGGTCAATGACATTCTCTGTTGACATGCACCTTCTGTCTATTGATCTGACTAAGCTGGAAGTAGTCCAGGATTCAGCTTATTTAGGTATAGTGGTAATAATAGTAAAATAGCTTTTAGAAGGCTTTTGTAAAAATGCTTACATTTTCACTTTTATGTGATTTTTTTTAAATGTACTATTTTCTAATGTGTAAAAATAAAAAAAAAAAACAATAGAATTATTTTTATACTGGAGTTGTAACAAAAACAGGACACTGTGGAGAATCATGATCCCAAACATCCTGAATGGGCATGACACATTGAAAGAGAACATTTATTGATTGTGAAAAATAGTGAATCACTTGATGGGATTTATTATTGTGTTTTTCAGCTTTAGAATCTTCTGCAGATGCTTTGGAACATGCAAAACAGCTTCTAAAATCTGGAGTAAGTTCTACATCCTTTTTCATTACGTCTATAAATGTTTAATACTTAAATTTTGTAGATATTTTCATTAGAACTTTGTGGTTGCTTGTTTTATTTTAATGTTATTTTATTATTAAAATAATAAATTAGAAATTTCTTCTCTCTAAAACACTTTGTAGATATTTACTAAACACAAGGATTCAAGTGTAGGGCACCTAGTGAGGATCAAAATAGTTATGGTTGTAATGGTTTACTGGGCTACATAGTGATTCAACAATATTTTATTTATAATGTAAACTGAGTTTAGAGAGGGTTTGATTTTCATGTTAATGACAATGCAAAACGGAATATTTACCCATATGGATATTGTTATGTCAATGTAGTATTATGCTGGAATAGACATTGCACTGAAACTTCACATCAGTCATCCTAAGGAAGCCATGTTGACTTACTGTTACTTCTGGCCACCACATGCAGAGATATGTGACTTCACGCCTGTATCTGCTATTGCAAGTGTGAGAATGAGAATGTTGGACAGATGGATATATAAACAACATCTCCAGAGATGATTGGGCATTTCTCTCACTCATGGGGTAGGTGGAGAATGTAAGGTCCATATTTTGATGGGGAAATAGGGCTCATATCATAGATTGGCCAAGAGTAATTGACAAATTATTGAAATGAATAAAATGTTAAGTAATGAAGATAAAAATCTTTTGCACTTATTAGTAACAGCACAACCTACTTCATTACACCAAAAAAAATTGTTTGATTTTATTCTAAATTTATATTTATTTTAATTATTTTATTGCATTTTTCTTCTATTTTGTAAATAATCAATGTTTGTGGATTCACTTATTAAGAATAAAGACACTTATGCTTAGAATCAGAAAGAGACAATTGAAATTTCTATGGTGCATGAGGAAAGGGGGCTTGGAGAATTTAACATTCACAGAACATACTGAAGGCATTAGAGACAGGCAAACAGCAAATAACCTACCTAATGAGCTTGTGTGATGTTGGCAGAACAGAGATTAGATGAGATAGCAAAAATACTAACTTTTCTAAGCGCTCTAGAGGACAGGAAGTTGTGGAGAGCCATGTCCTGAAGGGATATAGCACATAGAAGATGTATAAATTGGTCCTGCTTTGCTTTATGCATTCTGCTTTAGTTATATTGTGTTTGTTTCTACTTTTTTCTTTTTACCAACTTCATAAGTCTATTTTGGTTGTTGGTTTTTAAGGTTGGCTCTTTTAGTAGGTTGTCCTTTTTTTTTTTTTGTTGTTAAAAAGGAAAAAGTTCAGTGTCATTAGTTTGCTCTCATAGACTTTATTATCTTTTAGAAATTCTAACTTAATTCTGAATAAATTCAGATTTTGCTCCTGAAAAAAAATGCTTTTTTGATGTGAAAAATTATTTTTATCAAAGGTGTGTTGTGTCAGTGGAGAAAATGTGTGTTCTCTTTAGCTTCTTCAATTTGATAATGAAAGTAAGACAAAAACCTTGTGAAGAAAAATGTCTTGGGATCTTGGGTCTTGGGCATCATTGATTTATTGCCCCAGCTTATCACCTCATGATTTAGGCTTGAAGAGAGTCTGTTTTTAGATCAGTTTTTAGTATTATTATTATTATTTTATTTTTTTTTTTTTTTATTCATTCATTCATATATATATATATATATATATATATATATATATATATATATATATATATATAGAGAGAAGAGAGAAACCACAAACGTTTTTGGTTATAATGTGGATTTTTTTAAAAATATATATTATACTTTATTTACCATATAGAAAATACACTTTTCTCTCAGAACAGCCATAACCTCTCCCTTATATATATATATATATATATATATATATACACACACACACACACAATCCCAAAATACTTTTACAAACTTTGGGGGCAGGTTCCTGATACCAAAATAAGGTAAAATGTCCATATAAACATACAGTGACATACGAATAGCTTAACATATGAGTTTTTTGAGATGCGAGTAGTGGCTTGGGCCATTTATTTTTTTTGGGACTGACATGCAAGTTAATTTCTGAGATATGAGTTGTGCTTTAGGAAGCTGCTGCTTGTTCTTTCTCGTGTGTTACCCATACAGTGAAAACGTATCTCATTCGTTGTCCATGTTTGTGCATCATTTTTACAGTTTCTAATTACATTAAAGGGATTTTTATTGTGGACCATCATGAGTTGAAAGAAAGTGTAAAGAACATTGGTGAGAAGAAGAAGAGAATAATGTCAATAGAAATAAAGCAAGAAATAAAAATAAAAAGAAAACATGAATGTTTTGTATGAGTGATTGAACTTGTAAGGCAGTATGAGTGCAGTTCATCTACAATTTGTATCACCCTTAAACAAATGGATGCTATAAAAAGTGCAACAACAATGAAAAGAACTACAATTCTGTCCCAGTTAAGGACAAATATCCATGAAGAAATGGAGAAGCTTCTGCTAGTGTGGGTGAAGGAGAAAGAGCTCGCAGGAGATACATTGCCGAAGACTGTGATATATGAATTGGCGTATGTTATTTATAGCCACTTGAAGGAGAAAGTACCATCAACATCAAAAGAAGAAGCAGAAGATACCTTTAAGACAAGTCATGGCTGGTTTGAAAATTTTAAGAAGAGAACTGACATCCACTCGGTAGTGCAGCATGGTGACTGTAAAATAAAGCCACTACTAGTGTACTATTCTGATAATCCTTGAGCCTTTAAGACTCAGAAGATTCTTAAAGGAAAACTGCAGGTTATGTGGTGCTCCAATCCTAGGGCATGGTTTATATGGCAGTTTTTTTTTGCTGAATGGGTAAATATAGTCTTTGATCCTGCAGTGAAGAAATATCCTTTAGAAAATAAACTCCTACTGAAAGCATTACTAGTCCTTGATAATGCTCCAGCCACTGGTCTTCAAGATGACATCCTCGATGAGTTCAAGTTTGTAAAAGTCCTCTACCTCCCACCCAACATGACTTCAATTTTACAACGTATGGATCAACAGACCATTTTCAACTTTAAAAAACTTTACACAAAGCACTTGTTTCGCCACTGCTTTGAGGTTACAGAAAATACCAATCTTACCCTTTGCAAGTTTTGGAAAGGTCATTTCAACATTGTGATATGCTTGAACATCATTGACTTGTCATGGCAAGAGGTTACAAGAAGAACATTGAACTCAGCATGGAAAAAGTTATGACCTGATGCTGTTGCACCCAAGGACTTTGAAGGATTCAAACTTGCACCCGAACCTGAGGCAGAAATGGTGGAGGAGATTGTGTCTCTTGGAAAGTCGATGAGTCTAGAGGTAGATGAGGGTGACATAAACAAACTCATCGAGAAATGTGAGGAGGGACTCTCAACTGAAGAGTTGAAGGAACTACAGAAGATGCAGTATACGAAGGTTCTGCAAGAGATCAATAGTAAGTAGGTGGTAGAGGTGGAGGTAGTGATTTCTCCAAGTGAAATTAAAGAAATGCTAGCAATGTGGGAGAAGCTTTCAAGTTTCATTGAAAAGAAACATCCAGAAAAAGCTTCAACTGGTCATGCTGCAGCACTTTATAATGACACTTGTTTGTTGCATTTCCGTTACATTTTAAAAAGCTGGCAAAAAGCAAACCTCTTTGGATAGGTTTTTATCCAAAATGTCTGCAAGTGAAAGTGCCAAAAGTCCAGCCAAAAAGGCAAAGACAAATGATGATTTAATGAGAAATTTATACAAACGTAATGTTAAGTTTAGGTTTAGTTTAAGAAAGTGTAATTTTAGTTCATTTAATGTTAAGAAAATGAAGTTTTAGTTTGTTTATTATTAAGAAACTGAAGTTTTTGTTTAGGTGTCTACAGTCTACATCATCTCCTCTCTCCCTCCTCCTCTGCCATTAATTTCCGTTAACCGCATACGCCTGTCTCTAAGGTAAGAATACAGTACTGAATAACACTTTATTTCATATTTATGTTAAGCATTGGTAAAGTATACATATGTCTTTTAATTAAAAATATGTCTTTTTCATAATTTAGGATGGTTTGGAGATGTTTTACAGGGTTGGAATAGATTAAATCTATTTCAATTATTTTAAATGGGAAAATTTTTTTTATCTTCTTATATGTGTATTTGGCACTTTTTAATAGTATTATTCCTTGGTCTAATTCAACTCTGACCATTAACTTTATTATTAATATTATTTTATACATATATATGCACACACACACTCACACATCTGTGTGCCAACATATACATCCATCTAGACGTATACATGTGTCAGGGCCTTTAATTATGAAGTTAATAGTTTCTTATGCATTTTATATTTTTACAAAAATACTAACTTTTAATTGTTTTCACCTTTCTTCTTTTTCATTGAGAAAATTTAAGAAATTGAATGAACTAGAGATTTTTTGTTATAGAAGATTGAAATTTATTGCATGCAGAAAGGATGTAATTAGCATGTATAGATGATAAAGAAAAAAAATCTCATATCTCATTTGACTACCCTTGCCACTTTTTAGAATACAACCTTCATCAGGCAACATTCACACACACACACACACACACACACACTCAAAACAAAACCAATTTTTGTCATTTTTGGTCATCTATACTTCAACTGTACAATGATTTGCTCTTAAATCTCAATAGGCATTCATCGGCCAATGGCAGAATTTCAGCCATTTTGGATGATGTCATAAAAAAGGCTGCCTAAAATATTTGTCTCTTGTGACTTTGTTGCTTTTTTCTTGTAATTAAAACCAAAATTTAAACTTTGAAGAAGATATTTAAATTATTGCAATATATTTTAACTAAAAAAAAACAAACAAACAAATGCCATGGATGTACCTGACAATGGTTGCTGTCTTCCAGTACATGTTAAGAAAGGTCTGAGATCTTGGTTCTCTTCCCCAGTTGATGATGATAAAGTCTCTTTAAATTTATTAATTTCTGCCAACTTCTTATGTCTCCCTACAAAAAAAAGGAAAAGACTCTTCTAGTAGAGTTATTTAACTTTGAATTTCTCCATAGTATTAGTAAATTGATCCATCATTTAAAGACTTAGTAGAGTCAAGGTAATGAGCCATGTGTAAACTGATATGAGAGATGTTAAAGATAAGTAATCAGTACATTTGTCTATTTTATCCATTATTGTGTAGCTGTCAAGCGGTCATTGCTCTGCAGAGCTCTTAAAATTATGTTAATAAATGGAATAATTAAAATTTGCGAATAATTGTTTGGGAATAGAGACTTTTCATTTCCTAACTTGGAAAAAAGATCTTTGAATTATTAATTATGTTATTATCTTTTGCCTGTGATAGAATAATTCAGGTATTAATACAAATTATGACAATTGTGTTTCAGGCCATCAAATTGAACAATGAAAATAAAGACAAGCAAAGCTTTAAAAGATCCAAGAACTTTGAAAAAAAACTAAAGGTAAGTAAAAACTTTTAATCAGAAATTATTTTGATGTTCTTAATAAAACCCCAAAACATCATGTCCATCTACAATTATTCAATGCTGTTTTAATACTAATTTTAAATTGTCATTTCTGCAACCTGTAATAGGTTGGGTTAAAACTTTCATTCACAATTAAGATTTCATACTATGTAATGGCATATAAGAATTTTTTTCTTTTTTTTTTCTCAAGTCTCTGAAATGGAATAAAAAATATCTCCCAGGAATAATATGGGATGGTGTAATGGCTGGTAGTTAATGTTTACCCCAAATATCAACTTTTGTACCACACCCAACTCTATTGTAAGTTTAAATGGATGGAGGGAAGTCTTATATGCTATCAAGTATGTGATCCACTGACACAACAAATTAGAGTGAGGTGTAGTCCAGTAATCTTATCATTAATTGTATTTGAAGCAAGTAAGGCATTGGGAAGGTTTTAACTTTTCTTGTCTTGTGATCACTGACTTTACTATTCCTCTACCCAGCATAGATTTACTTATCTTCTGTCTTGACAAACTGAATATTTCTTATGGTAGATCGAAAGTGAAGAGAAAGATTTGAGGATTCAATACAAATTTGACAGTTTTTTGGCTCCCACAAGTGTTTGTAATTAGTCTGTTACTAATGCATTGAAAATCAGTGGAAAGATTATCGATGGTGGGCATTAATGCTTGTCTCACTGATAGGATAGGCTTGTGATAATTTTGCAGTTTGTTCCTATTGTACTCATATTTAGTTTATATTTTATGAAAATATCTTCAAATGTTTTCGGTGTTTTTTTTTGTTACACTTGAAAATCTAAGACAGTTAAATTAAACCTAATGAACATTTAGTTGATGTGCATTTTGTAAATCTTGCTAATGTTTTCCTTCAAAAATAGATTTAGTTATTTTTTTCAGAGAAAAAGATTTTTAAATTTGTTTCAAGTAATGATATCCATTAACTGGACCAAATTACCATTGCTGAGTGATATACATTGATTGTATGACATATTTTTCTGTTGTATTCCCAGGATCCCGATAAGACTCCATCTGCTGTTGGATTTCAGCCATTTTCAGCCGCCCATCCTGACACTTTGGAGAAAGAAAAAGATGAAGAACGTGAAGTAAATACAACTTAAACTATTTGCTAAAAATGGCACTATTTTCTGGTTATATTGATTTGACATTTTAATGCATTAATATTTTATTTTCCTTGTTATGTATTCATTAAATTGATTCTTATTTCATTTTAACCACCAAGCACACAAACAATGTCTTGCCTCATCAGTGTTTCATTTAAAGAATTTCATAACTCATTTTAATGGTTTACTTTTGATTTAATTTAATAATCTCACACCTGCAATCAAGTTAATTGAATATCATTAAAAAATATCAAAATTGTAACACTTCAATTAATGCAATTTATTGGTTACTGTAGGAAGAACAAATAATTTAATTATACAGGTTATAATTTTTTTTTATTTTTTTACGATGTTCATCCTGTACAAGGCCCAAGAGCCACTCGAGGTAGAGGGTCACAGATTAAGAGGCATTGTGTATGAGGATATGTGGGGAAGATAATTGCTGACACTAAACTTGAATATATAAATATAAATAAGTTATTATTTTAGCCATTTTCAGTTACCAGAATTTCACAGAGTTTGTCATGTTCAAATTGTGTATAAATTGATTTAAAATATTAATCTGACATCAGTACATCAAAGAAACAGTTTTTGTAATTTTAATAATTGATATTAAAAATAAACAAAAACATAATCTAAAACAAATAAAAATCAGCCCAAAATTGTACCTCTTGTTTCTCTAATATTAAACTTTTTAAATTGTGGGAAGATATTTATTGTAGAAATTCAATCAAATTTTGTAACGTAATTTGTAAATTTCTTTCTTTTAGGTTTCTAAGCCTCGGAGGAAAAATCTTTCTGAGAGTTTTGTTATGGAAGGAAGCATGAGAGAATCAAGTAAGAAAACATTTTAACTTACCTCTTTTCAAAATGTCTGTTATTATTGTTTTACATCACAGGAATGTCAGAGAACACTAAAGGTATATTAGACACAAGCCTTAAGTAAGCACAACTTAGTTGGTTGCATATATATATATATATATATATATATATATATATATATATATATATAGGCAGTATATTTTCATTCAAGCATATTTGGTTAAATAATTTAGACATGTGTCTATTTTAGTTTTAATCCTTTCAAGTCCCCAAATTAATTTCTTAGTGGCTGTAGAAAATTGATAAAAATAATACTAAAATTTTCTTTCAAATAATTTTTTTTTACCAACTACTTTCATCTGAGACCATCTTCAGGGGGTTAAAATATCTGTGGATGTATATACAGTAATTATTCATAATAATCTTTTCACTGTTCATTTTACACTACAGCATTTCAAATTCAAAATTTTCAATTATGCAATGGAGGTAACTTTGTAATTTTTTTAAAAAAAAAAGAAAAATGTTTTTAATTATAATATTTTCATTTAGTATTTTTATATAAAACTTTGCTGCTGCAACATTTAAGAACTTCATTGCTACAATCATAGTTGACTTTATTTATTTTTGGCCACAAATCTCTTGTATAAAGGGCTTCCATAATTTTAAGTTTTTGCTTATTATCTTGATGAAGTACTAATGTATTTTCGACTAATATCTGTCTAAACTGTGAATGTGGAGATTGAACTATGCTCATTCAAGTGAAATGTAAGCCGTCTTGTCAATGTTGTTGTTATAAAACCAACATATGTATTAAAATTTTTATTAGAGATGCAATATCTCAGAGGACTATTAAATTGATATACGATGTTGGTCTTTTGTAAGATGTTAGTTGACAGAAAAGAATTGTTTTGGACGACTAGGTTGGTTGTATTAAATTTAGTATAGGATATAATTAACTTTATTTTTTTTGCTTGGATTAGTGGGGGATATATTAGTGTTTATGAGTCTTTTTAGAATTTTTTCCTCCTGTTTATTGTTAGAATTCATTTAATTACGGTATAGTAGTTTCATATATTTAGAGTTATTTGAGGATGTATTATGTTCCTTTTTATTTGTGTTAATATTTTTGATAGTTCATCAATGATGTAATTAGGAAAGTCATTATTAATCAGGTTTTGTTTAATATTTTTTGAATTCAGTATAGAAAATCTTTCTTGTTGAAGTGTTTGCTTTTTCGCAGTTTATTAAGTTTCGTATAATAGCTATTTTATAATAGTTAGGACATTCACTTTTATAGTTGAGAGTGCATATGTTTATGCCAGTTGTTTTTTTTATATGGGGAGGTAATAAATGTATTATTATCAGTGTTTATCAATACATCAAGAAACAGGATTTTATTGTCATTGTTAAGTTTGTATGTGAACTTAAGTGCAGTATTTTTTTGTTTTAAGTTTTTTGTAGTTCATATATTTCATCTATGTCTTTGACTAAAATGAGAATGTCATCTACATACCTAAGGTAAATGGAGTTTTTTTTTATGGTATTAAGTAGATTATTTTCTAGGTTAGTTATGTAGAAGTTGCTAAATGTTGGTCCTAGAATGGAACCCATAGAAACACCATTGCATTGTATGCAGATGTTATTTTGATGGTCATAGAAAGGAACTTCTGTGGTGCATATCAAGATTAGTTTTCTTTAAATAGTAGGACAAAGTTTTAATGGAGGGAGGAAATGGATTGTTGCAGATATTCTTTATAATTATATCTATCATTTCCCTGACTGGGATGTTGGTGAATAAACTTTCAACGTCAAGTGAGGCTATGATTTCATTATTAGGATTTTTGTTTTTAAAATTTGGATTAGTTTGTGTGTTGATTTAATGCTGTATTTATTGGGTATATATGGTGTAATTAGTTGATTAATAACTTTGGTTAGTTGGTAAACAGGAGTAGGGATTTGGGATATGAAAAGATGAAGAGGGAAGTTTGGTTTATGTATTTTTATAGTTCCATACATGTATTCTGATTTGTAGTCGCCAATTATTTTAGGGAATTTTAAGTTATATAGTCCTGCATTATTGGCTGTGATAAGTTTGTTGATTTTTGATCTTTCAGAGCCCTAGCCTTGAGTAAGTCCCAGATTTCTGGTTTTGTATTTATCAGTTGCTTTTTGTGAAATATATATATATATATATATATTTATTTATTTCTAGTCCATGGGATTTGAGTTTAAAAATATGAAACACATAATACAATCTATATTCAACAAGAGTCGTTTGAAAGTAAAACCAAAACGTTCTTTATAAGTTGGCTGTTTCTAGTCAGACACAGTAATGCTTGCTTTCTCTAGATCTTTTTCGTAGAGAGTTTATAAGAAACAAACAAAATATCTTATTCATAGAAGCAAAGGCAAATAGTAGAAACCTACAGGAAAGGCCCTTCCTATGTAAACATAATGCAAAAAAAGACCCCAACGAATACCAGTCAACCTGACAAATACAGAGCCTTCACTGAGAAGCTCATACAGTTAAGGCCAAATGACTGGCCCAAATTTCAAAACTACCAAAAAGACATTTACTCCAAGGAAATATTACAAACTGAACCACAAAAGAAATTCAATGAAACAATTGAAATAACAAATACAGAAAAAAACAAATTCTGACACTCAAGCACAAACCATTCCTCCAGAAAATACAAAATCTCCTTTTAAAACCATTAAAGACAGACTTAAGAACTTATATCCCCCCCCACAAAAAACAGAACTAGTCAAACAAAAACCAGAAGAAACTCACAGTGACCAAATACCTACACAAAATCAATTTTAGAAACTAGAAGAAATAGAAGTGGAAAGCCAGAACATACAAATGCCCAAAACTTCCAAACTCAAAATTAAATCACAGTCAAATTGAAATACCAGGAAAAAAACAGCTTCTAAACATGTACAAATAATCCAATGGAACTGCTGCAGAATAAAGGCAAACATAAATGAACTGCTTCTGCTAATTACAGACCTGTAACTAGCAATTGTTTGCCTTCAGGGAACTTTCGTTAAATAAAATGACAAACTTGACATAAAAGAATACCATCAATACAACTACACACATGACACTGGACATCGAGTGTCAGGCGTTACATTCATCCTGGTTAGGAATGTTGTACCTCAAAGTAAAATAAATTTAAGAGCTTTACAGGTGACTGCTGTTAACGTGACCTTACACAGTAAACTAAAAATCTTGTCGGCATTAAATAACCATTGAGGTTGATAATGCTGTAAAACAAAAATAAACCATAAACCAAAAATATCATTCATTAATTCCTATGAGCTAATTTGCATCTTAATATTTGCTTCATTGCATAAAATAGACAAGAAATCTTATATGGCTTAAATCAAAAGATATCAAAGAACTGAGCCATTTCTCATAAAATAATCTTGTGTTTATCGTCATCTGATAGGCAGACATTCTTTAGACAGCTGAAGATACAACTCTAAATATTTAAAAGGATTTAAACATTCTTGAAATGAACTTAGACTCATATTATTTCTTTTTATTTAGAGTAATCTGATATTAATCACTTTGTTACTGAATATGCAAACATTAAACAAGCAAGAAGTCAGGTCCATTGCAAGTATTCAGTTTTATTATTGATATTTATTCTCCCTTGATTACCTTCATTTGTTTCTGTATTGAAAATTCAGCTACATGACCAAAAGAGGAAAACAAAAAAAAATTAATTTCTACTTTAGCCTCAATACAATTTGTTGTAAAATAAATTTAGGACATTTTTGAAAGTCACAGGTTGTTTCTATTTTATTTTTTCTTCCAGAAGATAGTTCTGATGGAGAACAGCAAACACCTTACAAACGACCACGTCTCTCAGGTAAAGAAACAAATACTTTAATTTATATTTTCAGCAATTTATTAGATGCCTTTATTTTTATACTAGCTTAAAAGCCGCCCTATCGAGCGGCATTTAAACTAGCTCTATCAGAGTGGCTCTTCAGTGGGCCTTTGGCTTGTTCAGGAGTCCCTAAATCTTTGCATATTGTCAGCATTAGGTTTTTATTTGCATGGGACTTCCTTTTCCTTGCTGCAACCTTAGCTTTTTTGATTGCAATCTGGTGCTCTGTTGACGGAGATTTCTTTTTGTGATGCACACTGTTGCTGTATGCGATAGGCAACAATAAACTATAGAACAACTCAAAATTGATCGTTGCATTTAAGTATTGCATTAATGTTTAAGCTTACCTTTTAAAAGTTCAATGATAATTCTTCTGCCGCCATTTTAATTTAAAGACAATTTGATGTACATAGGTCTGTACTTTCTGTACAAACAATTTTATTTCATGGGTGTCTTTTATTGGATTTCGCAATTAATTTTGATTATTCCCAAATTTATAAAAATTGTTGTTGTATAAAAAAAATTTGTCACAAAAAAATCATGTAAAATTGCTGAAAATAATCGCAGTAATGAAAACTTGTAAATCCAAAATTTCAGGATTGCAGGTCCAGATCCAGCCTGGAATATTTTTAATTTGTTCATGGAGTCAGCCTGTATGATATGTTGGGCTACAGCCTCTAGGAGTAAAGTTAAAAAATTGTGACACACTGATATTCACATTTATTTATATAGATGAGATAGTGAAAGGTTAGAGAGTTGTGTCCCTTTAATTGAAAAATGGTGACAGATTTTTGCATTTATTATATAAAGGAAAAGATGGGATATTTAAAAGTTAGAAACTTGTGTCCTTTTGAAAAAGCTTGACAGAGACATTTTTGCATTTATTATACAAGAAGATATCATCTTATATTTTCATAAAGAGAGTAAAGATTGAATTTAAATGATGCCTAATAAAACTTAGTTTCCCTTTTATAATTACTAATTTTATCCCGAAATATTAGGTTCATACAATTTTCTGACAATTATTTATGAATTTGCTCCTCTCCCTTTTTCCAGAATTAGAAATGCAGAGTGTTGGAATAAACATTAACAATAAAATGTTTCATCTAAAAAAATAAAATAAAATAAAAAATCTTTAACTTTTAATTCTGAAAATTTGAATTTTTGGAGATTTCAGCAGAGCTTTTTTCACTTTCAGAAAATTCCCATTTTAATCTTGCATATTACATATATATGCTTACAAAATAATTTTTTTCTTAAAATTGTTATATAACTTTTGTTTATTTTTAATATTGTTGTGTAATAATTTTTTTCTCTCTTTGTAAATTTATGACCATCTGCATTTTTTTCATTTCCTGCCTAATTCAACATATAGATTATTCTTATAGAAAACAATCATAGCTGCTTCTGTTATTATTACAAGTAATTTTTTCAGGATGATAGAAAATGTTTGATACATTTTATTTGTGTGAAAAAAAAAAAAAACCCAAGAAATTCAGAGGTGTTGATGTTCATGATTTATGGAACCTCATGAGATTGTCAATAAGAAAAATGTCTGCATCATTATGATAAACATTTTTTATAAGATAAAAAAAAATTTGTCTCATTTACTGTAGCTACCAGTTTGAAGTTTCTTGTTTTTCTATTGGAAATCTTAGTTATATTCTCTCATTTCACTCAAAAGGTGAGGCTCACACCAATTACTATCAAATACTACGGAAAGAATTTGCAGAAAATACTTAACCACTTTTCCAATTACTGCTATATTGCTGCGTTTTGCACTTCTCCTTCTTTAGGGTTTGATCGTGACCGAGAGGACCGAAGGGACAATCCTAAGAAAGGCAACACCATTTATGTTCATGGTCATGGAGTTACAGAAGAGTTATTAAGAAAAGCTTTTGCAACATTTGGTACAATTGTAAATATAACAATGGAACTTGATAGAAAGTAAGTATTTTATGATTTGTTGGTTTTTTTCTTTTCTTTTCTTTGCATCATAGGGAATTTTCTCCTTTGATCAGTGTAGCATTTTTTTATGTCAAAATTGTGCTCTAAATGAATTCAGTTAGATTAAAAAAAAAAATTCTAAAATTCCCAGCATATCTCATTCATGTGCATGTGTACCAACATAACAAATTTAGTCCGATGAAGTTCTGAAAGATGAAATTTTTTCCACTTTGTCAGTGTGTGTGTGTGTGTGTATATATATATATATATATATATATATATATATATATATATAAATAAATACTCTATTCAAAATTTTTATCTAAAAAGCGCTAATAAAAAATATATATAAAGCAAGATTAATAAAAAGAAGAATTGCTTTGGTATTTTAAATGGATAAAATATTGAGTAAAAATCAAATGAATATTGCGCCATTTTTGATTTTTTTCCCACAAAAAATTAATTTAGAGCACAATTTTGACATAAAAATGCTACACTGATCAAAGAAGAAAACAATTCAAATGTCTAGAGAGTGGCTTGATGGTCATCTACAGTAAATTTGCACCCTGGCTCTTACAACAGTTCACTGTTCTTGGCAGAACTTCTATTATCACAGTGTGGGATACCTACTAATAAAAGTGATGTGAAAAAAAACAGATTCTAAATGAAGTCAGCTAGATATATCTAAAAAAAATTCTGAAATCCTCAGTACGTCTTGTTTGTGCTCATCTGTAGTTGCACCAACATAACAAATTTAGTCTGATGAAGTCCCGAGGGACAAAACGCATCACAAGTAAACTTTTTCCACTTTGTCATAGAATTTTCCCAATACTGTTCTTGATATATATATATATAAATATATATACTCTTAATTTTATCTAGTTTTTGCTGAGGAAGGAATAGTCATAAGTTTGGAAAAGTTAAGAGAAATGAGTATGAAAAATATTCTATAAAAAATGATTATAAAATTTCACTGTTTTTTATTTACATTATTTGGACTATTGTCCCCATCTTTGTCGCCATATTTATTACAATGTTTCGGCCGTTGTATGCTCCGGCCTTCTTCAGGTGGTTGGAATGTCGAACTTAACCTTTTATTTCGCTCACTGAGGTAGACTGTACTAGTTCCACGTTTAATATGTCAGTTATCAGTTATCTCCTGTTAATTTCCCTCTGAAAGTTCTCCACTGCCTTAACCGGGTATTGAACTCACACTCTTTGGATCCTGTCACTGGATCTAACCAATGCCTTTATCCACTATGCCATGTGTCCTTGAGGACCCCTGTCCATTCACTGCTTTTGTTTATGCCTTTATGAAAGTAATTTTGTTTTTTTTTTCTTATCAAGCTGTGCCTCTGTTTCTCTCCACCCATATTAAGCAGTGATTTATGACATTCAAATTGAGAAATTTGTTATTTTTCATTTTTCATCTTTTGAAACAAATATTTATATAAAAAAAATATGTAAATTGGTTGTGGTTAGATTTTATTTCAGCTTTTAATTAAAAATATTTTAGAGAAATATTTACTTTATTATAATCTATTTCATTGTCATCTCCAGGAAATTTGCTGTTATTTATTTGTTTCTCTTGTGTTTATCAGTTATCTTTGTTTTTCTTTTTTTAGCTGTGGATTTGTCAGCTTTGAAAAAATGGAATCCGCAGAACAAGCTATATCTGAAGTAAAAAAATAGTTTTATTTACTTATTTTTTGTAATAAGAAAATGTTTGACTTTTAAAAGTTATTTCTCTTTTGATAATCAAGACATTTTCATTTGTTGTTGTCAGAATTGTTCTAAAGTTGTTGATTATCAACTTTTGTCATGTGTGACTGGTAAGATTTATAAAAAGAAAGAGAAATCGAAATCTTATAGGCTCTTTCAGTAGTAGGCTTTTATGAAGAAAATGAAAAATGGTTATTGCTACAGAAAATGGAATTGGTAAGCCATGTTCACATTTTGACTGAAGCTACTTGTGTTCATTTTGTGCTAATGCCCTTGGGTAAAGCATGAATCCATTTCCTCCTGGTAAATAGTAGGAAGTTAAAACCTTGTTAGTCTCTCTAAGATTATTTATGACAGAAAAATTCTCTAGCATGACAGTTGCTTTTTGGATGATGAGCCAAGTACTTTGGCATTTTAAAAGCCTCTAGTGGCTACAAAAACAAATCCCACATCATTCAAAATAGACAACACAAGGCTCAAAATGCCTTCTTAAAAGGGGGGAATCTATTGTCATTATGACATCTTTTCTGTTATAATTTGATACTTTTATTTTTCGCCATTATAAATAACTTTGAAATTTTGACAAAGTTTAATCTCTGTACCTGTAAAAAAAATTGTGTCAAAAGGACAGCTTTTCTCTTGATGCTACTATTACTGCATACTCCCTCCACAGTCTGTAGTTGGAGATTTGTCTCCAGATGTGCTGGTCAATCTCTCTGCCCAGAGGCAGAAAGGATCCCCAGACAAGGCTATGTCAAAGAGCAGTCTCGTCTTGGGGGGAAACAGTTACCTGACCCTGTTTTAGACAGGGTCTACGGGGAAATTTTGGCTGAGCCTACAGGCTGGGATACTCCATATTAAATTTGGCCTTATGCCACCTTTGACTGTTTGGGGCGGTTGGTAGATATCTTGCATACTCCCTCCACAATATTTGTTTTTAAAAAGCTATGAAACAATTAGTTGGTTACTTATTTTAGTGCATAATTTTACTTATAATTATTGCCACATAAACCAAACAGTAATCAGTGTAGTATTTAAACAAATTTGCCAAAAATAATCAATAGTGCCATTTTATAGCCATCTGTCACTTATATTATTGCCAACTAAGACCGTTTTTACATAAGTATTGAAATAATCATTCTAAGTGATAGGATTAATTGAAATAAGTGCTGTGTAATTTGTTGCATTTTAATAACAAATATGTTACACACTATTTAATTGTTAGTATCTATTTTTTTAATCAGTTCACACCAAGCATGGGGCTACCAGAAGTGAAAGAAAAGACCTTAGAAGGAATCGGAAACAAGGGATAAACCTCTACTCCTGTTCAAAAAACCATGAAGTAGTGTAAACTGGATGATAGGTGAAACTATCTACAGTTTATTTACAGAATTAATTTTACATTTACAAGATTATAAAAATATGTGAACAAACTACCATTCAATATTTATCATTTACCATTCAAAATTTATAAATACTGGCAAGAGTAAATAAAAGAAATGCCCAGAAAATGCAGTTTTTCAAAATTTATAATTACAGCTATTTTTCATTATGTTTATTTTCTTGCTCAAACATTTTTATAAATTTATGAATAAAAAAAAAAAAATTATTTTCATATTTATTTCTTTATAAAATGGTAAATAAACATTGCATTGTAATTAGTTCACATATTTTCATAATCTTGTCAATATAGAATTATTGTAAATAAACATCTAATAGAGTTTAATATTTTTATCATCAATCCTCAAGAGCAAAGAAAATATATTAATCTACTTTCGTATGTTTGGGTTTTATTAAAATTCTAAATATATTTTTTTAAAACAAACATTGATGAGGGAGTCAAGAAAGTATTACAGTAATAGCGGTGTCAAGGGAAATCTTTTTGAGTATCTGAAGATTAAATTTTGCTGAAATTACTTGGTTAAACATTTCAGAGAAATTCTCTCTTATTGTAGGTAAATGGTAGCATAATTTCTGATGTCCAACTAAAAGTGTCTTTGGCCCGAAAGCAGCCATCTTTTAACCAGCCACATGATCAGTCATCATCGTGGGGAGCCATAGGTAAGTATTTTCAACATTTTACTGATATTATAAATACTTCCAATATATACCAATTAGTGTTTTATGCAAAATTCTGTTCACTGGGTATAATTTGATAATGTTTTTGTTTTATTATAGAATTTATCTAAAGAGGTAACAGTTAATCTGATGAAGGAACAAAGTAGTCTAACTTAGAATATAGGATAATATTCAGTAAAGTTTTGAACAAAACACTTTTTGGGTACATATTAGAACTAGCCTAATTTTTGTGGGGTGGGGAGCTGGGGCTTACATGCCATTAATATCAGAGTTAAGTATTTCATTACTAATGATTATTACTCCCCCCCCCCACTTTTTACTGGCTAAAATCTGAAAAATGAATTACACTTCATTGCATCATCAATTCTTTGCAAAATTTATTGATTTTTCTAAACTTAATTTATTTGGTTATATGATTGTGATGAACTAATTTTCCAAGTAGAACTGTTTAAAATCGACATTTGATGTTAGCTAATTTGATTTATTAGGAATTATCTATATAATAACATTGTTCTGTTAGTATCACTTATTTGAATTCTAACTGGTGACAATCCTCCATCCTATTAATGTATGTGGGATTGTCATTTATGGAGAGGCAGGATCACAAGAATATTCCTATTCATTTTCTTTTCCTATTCCAGCTGCCAGTTCATTATCAACAAGCAGTTACAAAGAAAAACGAGAGCAGATTACATATGATGAGGATATCTTTTCATGACAGAACACATCAATCTGCTCTTGGAAATGGACATTCTTATTATTCTTCATGTGATTTGTTCAGCTATTGACTTTTTTTTTTTTTTTTTTTTTTTTGATTGAGACAGCAATTCATCAGAGATTAAAGTTGTTTCATTTTAATAAATAATTTTTTATTAAACTTTGGTTACTTTTTCTATTTTTCAGTTTTGGTTTTTTACTCTCATAAATTGAATACTGTAACTTTTATATTTTTACAGGATGCATCATTAGCTTTCAGAATCCTTTTAATGTTCTGATTACAAAATTATTCTTGTGATTGTATCAAGTACACATCTATCCACACCACATGGCCCTTGCAAAATCATTTACATGCACAGTAAATTTGCTAATAGTGAAAATAAAATTGTTAATGCAATACTATTTTTTTTTAATTATATTAAAAAAGAAGAACAATCAGGTTTCCTTTTTTAAATTTTTATTAAGAAAAATTTTAATTTCTTTTTAAAATCATTTCAAGATATTTTGCTTTTTATAAATGGTATGTATGTGTATATATATATAAATATATAAAACTGGTGCAATTTTATGTAAATCTCATATTTGCATAAAGTAAGAAAATACTTAATGTTTTTTTTCTTGGTTTGTGACAAATGAAAAAGACCCCTAAAACTTGGTTATCTGAATTAAAATACTTGTAATTTGTCTAAACAATGTCCCAACTCTTCAATTGTAATAAAATTAACAGATAATACAGTCTTAAAAAACAAAATAAAATTCAAGTTTTGATTTTTGCCATATTTAGCCAATTAAAGTGTTTTTTTCCAATCCTTAAATATCTCTGCTGCTGCTTTTAAGGTGCTGTCCTCCTGTAAAAAAAAAAGAGAAAAATAAATAATTGATAATAAATAGAAAATCTTTTTGCTGTCAACAACCAATACAACACACACAGCTAGCTAGAACAAGATTTTTGCCCTTTATTGAATTACCTTAATAGCGGAATTGTTTTAGCTTAATTTTGTTTTTTTAAATTGCTTACCTTCACAATGCATAACCGAATAAATTTCTCTCCCAGATGCTTATTGCTTGAAGAGTAAAAGGCTGAAGGGGGAATGGCAGCCAGTCTCTGAAAGATAAATGTAGTTTCATTCAATAAAGGCAACAAATGAATGAAAAAGATGTCTCTACCAATGCAATGGGTTTCATCCTCACTGCTGAGGCCTTTTAATAAACTAAGCTAAAAAATGTACACATCTTTTTTTTAGTTTAGACAATGCGGTTATTGGATTAAAGTAAGAACTGCAAGATTTGCAAAGAAAAAAAAATCTTTTCAAGGATTAATTAGAAATTGATCTTACCTTTTCTTTTATCATCCAACGAATAAACTTAAAGTCATCTGGATCATCTGTTCCATCATCTGGCACTTTAATTCCTGATAGCAGACAAAATCAAGAAACAATAATTATGCAGTTTATTTTGAAGGGAATTTTGTTTTATAATCAAATATCTGATTATTTCTACAGTGGATTCCCTTCAAATGTCTGACTCTTCTATTGTGAAATCACTTTCTTCTTTTCTTTAAAAGCAGCTAATAATATCCAGCAATCAAGCTTAGTAAGAAAGTTCTTAGCATAGAATAATAATTTGAAACATTACCCTTAAAACTTAACTGACCTACAGATTGTTTCCAGCAAAGTGAAAGCCAGTGAGTCACTAATATGGTTCATATAGGAAGGGTTGAACTATTTGTATTCTAAATTTATGTAAAATTGTTGAATTTGACCAGTGAATTCCTGTTTACAGAAATAATTATTTTTCATTTGCGTAACCAGCACCATGGTGAATTGATACATCTAGTTCCTGTGGAGTTCAATCTACATCACCCAGAGATTAAAAATCACAATGTGGCAGAGAGGTTGTGGATTGAACAACCTGACTCTGCTGACCAGGTTTTAGACCGGAGCACCAGGGTGATGGGTTATAAAGGTTTCAATCTTCAGCTCCTTCATCTGATTAGATGAATGCATCAAATAGATTCTATGGAAGTGTTTGCAACAATGGCTACTACTATAAATGAGAAGCTGAGTACTGAAACTCTATAGATAAAGATGATTTGCAGAAATTGGTATCTAAAAATGGCACTTCTTTCTCCTAATTCTATATTCTCTTCATTCTTCAGAGTTGAGGCAAAGTTGAATATGTCTAAATTTTCTGTTTGGGCATTTTTATTTATAGGTTTTATCATTCATGATTTTATTGTAGTAGTAAGTGTAAAGCAATGATATGGATTATTATAGTAATATAAGGTAAATGAAAAAGTCTTTGCTGTTTTTTATGCTATGTGGGAAGAAGTGATCACTAATATGCAAATAGGTTGCTTGCATTGGTCTTGGCTAATGCAGGTGCATTGTGCACACACACATCAGACATAACTCAGCAAGAAACATGGCAGTGTCAAAGGAGCTTGTTCAGGATTATCCTTTTTATGACTTTAAGGTGGTTTTATCTAACCTAATATGTCAAGTCTTTGGGGATAATGCTGTGAGTGAATACATTGCCAGGCATTGCTTCCAGAAATTTAGGTTGAGAGGTCCTTTTGTGATTAACTCCAGTGGCCAGCCAAAGGTCCTGGATAATGAGGACCTGAAAACAGCCATAGGGGAGAGTAACAGCCAAACCTGTGGTGAGCTTGTCAAATCTGATGAAACAGACTTCACCTGCACTGCAATAGAGAAGGCATAAAAGTTGAGCAAATGGGTTCCCCACACATTGTCGGGAGCCAACAAGTGATAGCCTGTTTCTCGTTGTCTTCTCAGCACTGCAATGTACCTATTTTTGATTGAGTGCTCACCAGTGACGAAAAGTGGGTCCTGTATGACATGCTCAAGTGTGCCAGACATTGGTTGTCACCAGGATACCCTGTGCCTCACACCACAACAGCACCTCTACAACCATGCAAGATAATGCTCTGTATCATTTAGTCAACAAGTGGTACACTATAAACTGCTACCAACAGGCCAAATCATCACTGCAAACCTGAACTTGAATGTGTGCAACAGGTACTGAAGTAGAAGAAACCAGCACTGATTAATCACAAGAGTGTACTGTTCCTCCATGACAGTGCCAGGTTTCAGAGATACCATACGGTGATTTGGCTGGGAGACACTGTGCCATCCACCTTACTCCCTGGACCAACAGATTAACACCCTGGACAACCACCTTCATGAGAAATTCTTTGCAAATGAAGCAGATTCTCACAGACTTCTTTGTGTCCAAGACACTCGATTTTTACTGCCAGAGCATTGCACAGCTGGAGGCATATTTCTAATAAATTAAAAACAGCAATGACTTTTTCTCGTTACCTTGTAACATTATATTCTCAACATTTTGGCTGTTGTACTATCCAGGCTTTATACTATGAATTTTGAACCAAACCCTTTATTCAATCCATGGAGGGAGGTTATTCTTATTCGGCTTTCCATTCTAGTCAGTTGCATTCACATTTCTACTGGTTGTTCATTTCTACTGAACCAGAGTATATGATTTTTTAGCACCAGACACATTGTGGTTTAAAAAATTTAAAAAAAAAAAAAAAAAAGAAGCCAAGAGTGGGTGTATTAATGCTAAGTGGGGTGTGGTAGTTTGAATCTCCACTACTTCTTTTTGGATCTCACTTGTCTTTACTTATTCTCAAATCTCCTTCCTTTGCGTCTCCTAACAACCTTTCTCATACATCCTTTTTTTGCCTCTCTGACTAGCATGTTGTTTCATCAAGTTCACCAAAACAAATAAAATCCCTGACTTCTATTTTTGTTTGAGTTTTACAGTCTCTTTCTTCCTTCCCATAATTTGCCTTTTTCCTCAGTTTGTCTTAATGTCTCGCTATAAAAGAAATCACCTGTTGCTGCTTCTTCTCCACCACGAGGTAAGTGATATTCCATTTTTTTTTTTCTTCTTTCATTCAAAATTCACATATTCATGCCTTTTCCAAAATGAGAGTTGGTATGATTTACTCTTTTTGATGAGTGTAATTGATCAAGGCTGACTAATTTGCATGGGCCACTTCACATTCATAGCCGACCTGTGGTTAAAAACCATGTATATAAGCTTTATAGTTCACATTAGTATAAGGTTGAGTTCTCAGCTAAGATCAAGGTGTAGTATCTGTTATGTCTATGCTTTTAGGCAGTGCAGAATTTTGTAAATGATGTGCCATAGCACTAAAGAAGGTGAGTTGGTGGATGTGGGTAGTAGGCAATATGTGTATGGGCAGTTGGCACCCCATGTTAAATCAACCACACATTGTTGAGTTTATGATACTGAATATCTGTGAATAACAAAAAGCTTCATATTTCAATATTTGGATTGTCAACATCAAAGATTGAACTTACAACAGCCAGGGAACTAGACAGGATTTGACCAGTGGGCTGTGGTTTTCTTGGGCAAGTGATTTAAGAGGTGGAAATTTTGAGTATCCTTTCTTTCATAATTAGTGGTGCTCGGATGAATATGATCCTGATTATGTATGAATCACAGATCTTTTGAATCTTATCCATCCCTTTTATGTATGGAAGACTAATCATGACAGATTTTTGATTGTCAATGACTACTCTGCTCCTGTTCCTGAAAGTTGATCATGCGTGCAGGGTAGTTGGTATGTGTCTGGGTTGCCACTTAAAGTTTTGCTTGGTGAGAATTTCAAATATTGCATGATGAATGTTGACTCATGATATAGATGTCTTGAATACATTCTCTTCTTTTTTTGATATGTTCATTTTTATAATTTTAATAAAAAAAAAAAAAAATTGTGGTAAAGAAGTTTCTTACCAAGTGGAGCAATGTTTACCATCATGAAAAATCCTCCTTCTGGAATTGTTGGTTCCATCCCCAAATCAATGAGAACTTTTGCCAATTCATCACGTTTCTTTGTAACAGCTGCAGGCAGATATTGGAAATAAGATTCAGGTGTGTTAATAAATTTCAGCTCATGTTCAAATGCAATGGCTACAGATTCCTGAAAAAGAAAAAAAAAATTTTAACACTCAAATTGAAAATTGTTAAAAAAAAGGTTTTGTAGATTCTGTTATCTTACAGTTTGCCATCAATAAATGGAATTTTTTTTGAGTATTTAGTATATTATAAATACAAATATTTGAGAATATTGAGTTTTTTTCTGAGACTATCAACAAGAAAACAAACATACTTTTTACTTTGTGATTGAAAAATATTTTTTCAAATTACAATAAATTATTAAATATTATTCATGAAATATTTTCGGCCATTTTTGGAAGATTTCTTTAAATTTAAACACCAATTCTCAAAGTACAATACTGTTTTTATATGATGAAAAAAGAAAAACAATGTGCAGAAACTGCCTTATTACTTCTAGAGTTGTCAATGGTCAAGGTAAAAAAGTAGAAATTTTAATACTGATTTTCCAGGCAGGCCCTCTTGGAAGAGTGGCACAATTTGACATTGTATTGAAAATAATTGACCATTACAACTTTATTTTTTCACCATAAACATAGTATGCATTTTCTAAAAGAAAAAAAAAATTAGATACAAGCCCATTTGAGCATTTATGAATACAGAGGTCTCTTTGCACTCAAGACCAGAACTTCTCCTTTGCACTTTGCTAGCCTGTGTATGATATCGGAAAATGCTTGATTATAGTTGAATCCACTCTGGCAGCAATCATTTACAAGATGTCATTTTTTCTTTTCAAACTATTTTGTAATAGGGTTAACAACATTGAAATGTAAAAATTACATTTGAAAGTTAAAATTGAAATAAACAAATTTAAAACATTGGCAAATTCAACTCTGGCTTCAGGAGGGTATAAAACCTAGATCAGAAATAAGAAGAGGGGAAATGAGCAGTTACATTGATCTCTGATAAAATAAGATTAATGTATTTTCAAATGCAGATATAAGTGTGAAAAAATACCTTTTGGCAATAATAGAGTTAATGTGCTGATAGGTGGCACTTGGATATGTTTTTTGACCCCCCCCCCAACTCCACCTGGGTGGTCAAAGTGTTTGAAAAGGGTTTGTACACGATTTGAAAACTGGTAAGGGTGAAATTAATTTGAAGCCGAGGATTGGAGAGAAACCAGATATCCAATTTTTTTTGACAATCATCTGCAATTTTTATAATTTGGATTTCTGGCAGAGAACCCTTCACCAGTGGGAAAGCCATCTTGGTTAATTTACAGGAATATGGAGATAATAAAATGTGAGCTATAAGCATTGTAAATTGTCATTTTCTGGCATCTGGCCAGGTATAGTAAAATCCTTAATGATTGTTAATTTGGGAATTCTGCATGTAAGTAAGTGTGCATTTTGCCTGGCAGTCCTGTGGGGAGAAAGCAAGCCAGATTTGATAACACACCCACATTTTGCCAACTACAGAGAACCCTCAAGTGTAATTTTGTAGAAGTTAAATTTTGTATAGTTATTTTTTTCCTCTTCACATCAAATTCTGTTAAGTTTACTGAACATGTTTGGTTCGTTTATCAAAGAACTTTTCTCCCCTTTAAGCCAACCATCAACAACATAACTGTAACCAGAAGCTGAGGGTTACCATTCTCTACAGGCCATAGAGTTCATTGATTTTCTACAGGGAAACAACAGCAGAATTTGGATCCAAATACTGACAATCACCTTGGAATGGGGCAAAGGTTTAATCACTGTTCAAAAGAAGTGAGGCAGAGAAATCTATTGGCCTTGTTGGCACTTGTTCCCAGGTATGACATGGTTGGCTGATACTGACAAATTACCTGAGCCATTTAATTATATCTGTTGCAGCAAACCAACCAGTCGTAATTGACAAGGACAAGGAGCTGACCACACACCACACTCATCTCCACCAGAAAGCAGGTATTTTTATCATGAAAAGATTAACTTTTAAGCAGGTTTTGCGTCTATATGAATTTTCTGTAAAGGAAAAATGCTGTTTGCGTTTATTTCTTTTTAATTTCTAAAGAATTAATGGATTTAGTTTTAATCGGATATTTTTATTATTTCAATCGATGAATCCAATATAATACTTTCAGTTTTAGACATAGTTATCTCCCTTGACTCATCGATGTTACCAAACAAGATTCTCGTGAGATAAACATTCAGACTAATTATTTAAAAGCGATGTTCAAATTGAAGAAACGTATATAAAAACCAATTTTAAAGGAAAGAAAACCGATTAAAATTAATACCTGAGTTATAGTTGGTACGTTATATATACAATTTTGATGTATAACAGTTGCTGGCTGCAGTAGTTTTGCTGGCCCAATAGTCCAACCTGTCTTCCAGCCAGTCACACTAAATGTTTTTCCGGCACTTCCAATAGTAAGTGTCCTCTCCCACATGCCAGGTAAAGTGGCTGCATTTTTAGAAGAAATTCTAAGTTATTCACTCCAAAAAAGATGCATTGTATTAAAAGAAAATTCACTCAAAATTAATGAATAAATAGGACTCTGTTAATAGACAAGAGTTTTGACTTAAACTTAAATCTATAAGAGTTGAAGAGAAATAATATGTACAAGATTTTAGTTCTACTGATTTGTACTTTAATACGATTAGAATGTTGAATTGGATTGTATTTAGGTACCTCCTAAATAAAAAAAAAATATTAACAATATCCAAGTTTTAAAATGAATTTTTAAAAATGAAAAATCCTTTCTTGAAGCTTTTATTGAGTTTTAATTTAAAGCTAATAGATTAAATTTAATATTTCAAATAAGCAAAATACTTTGCTGTATTTTCAAACTAATTTAAATTGATTGGAAGGAGTTGTTTTTTTTTTTTTGCTAAAATAGCTGATTAGCGCACTTTTTTAGTCATCTTTCATTGAAAGGTTATTCACTTTATTAAAAAAAAAATCTTCCAAAAATAAAATATACTTTTCTGAAATTTTATTTGAGGTATACTAACTAATTTAAGGTATAATTAATCTGATTTGAAACCACTATTATTTAATTTACTTTAAGTTTAAAATATTGGAGAGTTGCATTTTTTTTAATTAAACAATAGCCATGTTTATTTAAGGTGTTTGTGGGTTAATGACATTGATATTTATCAAATGTTGTTCTATAGTGGCTTTAGGCATTAAAAAAGTAATTGAATTAACATGAGTGACTTTTATATATACTTTTTTTTTCCTTTACAATACTAAATTCTTTCTACAATTGTTTCCCCTGCCACAGCATTTTTTTTTTAGGATGCAGATAACATGAACACCTACTGTTTTAAAATTGTTATAACTTTCTTTGTATTTTGTGTATTTTATTTTTTTATACTAATAAAAGAATGGATGAGTAATATTTTGATATAATGCATTATGTTTTGCATGCATGTTTTGACATTGAAAACAAAAAATTGAAACAAAATAAAAAAAAAAACAAATACATTAACAATTTAACATACTTTAACTTTTATTACTCTTTGTGGAGTTCTAGGGTGCAATGAGAAGCAAAATGGCTAAAGAAGTCTTTCATTTCCTCAAAAGTGATGTCCTTTTTTTGTGTTTATATATGAGTAAACACCGACATTTGTTTAATTTTTCCTTCACCTGATTAGCATATTTGTCTCAGTGAAAAATAAAATTATTATTTTGTTGTTTATAAATACATAAAATAATTCACCTTCAAAAAGGCTATCAGGTACATCCATAGGGCTAGTGGCTTCCATAAAATTAGTTAACCATGGATGATAGTAGCAGCTCAGTATCTAGTGGTCCTCCTTGTCATGAAGCATCATTATCATCTCTATCTCTTGACTACTTCACCATCAATATCTGCTCGAGTAAAACCTTCAAAATCATCATCGAAGTCCGAATAACTGAATAAAGGTTTCATTGGATGTTGATGTGACCTTGTTTTTTGTGACAAAATTAACGTGGGTTTAATTGATGTTACACCTCGTATAGAAGAATTCAAAATAGCATTGGAAAACAGAAGTTTTGCCTTGTTCCAAAGCAGTAGTAGGTGATTTCCAGCTTAAAATACAAGAAATAACAGTTGACAAGTGTTTATTAATAGCAACAGTCTCAAGGTGACAGAATGTGTCAACAGCTGCAAAGGGGGAGAACTCTTCTTTTATGTGTGTCTTTGTGTCCCTTCAGGATGTAGGCGATCATAGTCCTCCACTTCCTTCTGTCCCTTGTTGCACTTAATAAGTTTTGATTTTTTTTCTTAATTCTCCCGAACACAGTTCAACCATCCATTTACTCAAAACCCATCAAATATGTTATGCACTGTTTTCCTCTGTTCCTCCTCATTACATGCTCCAGAAATTTCAATTGCCTCTTTCTGAAGTTAAGCATAAGTTTCCTCTTCATTTCTCTCCAAAACTTTGTTGTTTCTTATATGTTCAGTCCATGGTATCCTCAGCACCTTTTTGTAGAACCACATTTTTGTTGCTTCAAGTATCTTCTTCATCTTCAAGGAGATTGTCCAGTATTCACTGCCATACTGGAGAACAGATATCACATAACAATTCAGTAGTTTTTTTTCTTTGTTTCTAATGAAATTTTTCTGTCTCTTAATACTCTGCTTAGCTTTTGGAATACATCTTTGGCCATCCCAATATGTCTTTGGATTTCAGTGCCGCATCTTCCGTCTTCTGTTAGTACACTTCCTAGATATTTTAATTTTTGTACCTGCTTGATTTTAGTATCACCAACCTATAATTTGCATTTTGTTTTATTTTCAAATTACATCTTTTTGGCACAAAAGCTAAGTTAAGTTTGGTTCGAAATATTTTAAATAAACATTATAATTTCTGATTTTCTTAAAATAAGTTTTGAAAAAAATGATAATTGATATTTAAAAAATTTCAAAGTCAGATTTCCAGTTTTTTTAAAATGGAAAAAAATGGTCAATTTTGCTGACTCAAAAAAACTAGATTTTTTAACGAAAATTTCGGACGTGCTAGAACGATTAAAAAATGGAAAAAAATACCCCAAAATACTTTGACCTTTCCTCTTAATAATAACAAACATTTAGACGATAAAATTTTGTTTTCGTCAAGTTTGGCGTCTTTTTCATCATGCTATGCTCTTTTTTTAGCGATCTCGTGGAGGTACCTATACTTAGTCCTTTCTTCTTGCTTTTCTTTTACTACCTTCTGTAGGAGGTTTTGTAGTTTCCTTTCTGTGTCTGCTATTAGCACTGTATCATATGCATATCTTACATCATTAAGATTGTGGCTGCCAATAATGAATCCTGGTAGGGCTTCTAATTCTCTCAAAATTGCCTCGCTGTGTAAGTTGAATAAATTCAGTGAGGAGAGATATCCCTGTCTTACACACCTTTCTATTTTTGTATATCTGCTGAACTCATTTTTGCCTGCATGTGGGCAGTTTGCTGTCAGTATAGATTCTTGATTATTCTAATGTCTTTTCTGAATATGTCAAGATTGCCAAGCAGCTCTTAACAGATCTTTGTGGTGTACTTTGTTGAATGCCTTTGTGTGGTCTATAAAATAAGAGGTAAACGTCCTTCTGCATTTGTATTGCTCTTTCTGACAACATACTGAGCATAAATATCATGTTCCTTGTTCCGGTGTCTTTTCAAACCTGCACTGTTCTTGTCCTATCTCTGACCTGATTCAGCTGCGTGCTCTATTAATCCGAATTCTTGATGAGTTTTGTTACGTGGCTCATTAGGTAGATTGTCTAATGGAGTTCTCATTCGTTTGTGCTTGGTTTCTTAGGCAATGCTATGAAAATAGATCTACTTAGGTCTTCTAGTCTTAAAAATTTAAGAAAATATTCACCATAATGTAATGTTTTATTGAATTTTAAATATTTTGGGCTGTAAATTTACTATAATTATTGCTCTTATTTTCTGGTTATTTCATGTATGGGCGTCTGTATATAAAAAAAAAACTTGTAAAAAAATTCATTATTCATTAAATAATTTTTTTTAAGACACTAGTGTCCTTAATAAATCTTATTCATAAAAGCAATTAAATAATGTCTTAGTTTTATTGAATTTTTTGTTTTACAATTCAGAGCAGATTTTCGGTAAATGGTGTGTCTATTTGAAAATAAAAACTGATCATTTAAATTGTCCAAGGATTATTGCTTTTAACTAATATGAAGAGGGTGGAATTTTAATTTTCTAAAAATTTCATTAATTAAGTAAGGGGGTGCATGGGTAATATATGTAAAAAAAAAAAAAAAAAAAAATTTTTTTACCAAGATTTTCTAAAAAAATTTTTTTATATAATTTCATTCATTTATGAATAAGTCCTGAAAATTTCATTAAAATATGACAATTATTAGATTTTTAAAAAATTTCCAAATTTATGTGTTTTTTACTGTGAAAAGACACTAAAATTTCTCATACTAATCTTTGCTGCCCTTGGTGATACAAAAAAAAAAAAAAATTAACCAAAATTTTGAATATGCTAAAAAGGATTAAAAAATTTAATAATCAAAAATACTGTGGTATTTTCTCTTCTTAATAATTAATAACGAACATTTTGATAATAAAACTTCATTTTTATTAAGTTTGGGATCTTTTTCATAATGTTATGCGGGTCTTTGTGTTTTTTTCTTTCAGTGAATTATTGGAGGTATCTACATTTATACATGCATGTGTGTAAGAGAAAGAGAAACTGATAGAATTGATTTAATTTCTAAGAGAGATCTAGAACCAAAGAAGATAAACTGAAAAGAGAAAATTCAAATATCACATTACAAGGGAGAGAAAATTCAGTTGGAATTTTTGCTGTCAAAATCAATCTAAGAACTTATTCTAATATCAAAATTTATGCATTTTAAAAAGTTGAAAAAACAAAAACTCACCAATTTTTAGATGTTTTTTATTATCGAAAATAAGCCATTCATAAACTTCATCTGCAACAACGACAACGTCATGTTTTATGCAGAGATCAGCAATCATTTCCAATTCTGATTGTGAAAACACCTGCCAATAATCAAATTAAAAGAAAAAAAATTAATTTCTAATGTTTGCAAATTTATATTCAGATGTTATAATAATGAAGGCAATTACATTGAGAAAGAAAAAAGTGAAACTCATTTTGGAATTTTCTCTGTACTTCAAACAAAAATTAAAAGCATTTCATACATTTTTTATTTTTCCTAATTTTTTAAAGTTATTTTTTCTGTGACCCCTATTTCATACATAAAACATCCTTTCTAGAATAGCTTGGTTGCTTCTTTATTAAGGGTAGTCAGAAAAAAAAAAATGCCCTTTTATCTGGAGCCTAAAATTATTTCTAAGTTGATTCCTGACTAAAACTTGAATTAAATCAATTTCAGAAGTCAACTGAATGGTGTATTTGGTTGTTAGATATTCTTTCACCATCTGTATTAATATTTATTTTTTTCATAAATTGTGGTGAAAGAGAAAATCACTTACCGAGAAAAAGTGCACGTACCTCCTGTACGATATGCTGAAGACAAAATAACCAAAATAGAAACAAGTCAGTTGCAGGTGTTGCCATAAATGCATATCAGATATGCTAATATTGTTTCCTCTCCCACCTGTCAACCAATGAAAAAATCGTTCCGTCGGTAAAAGCAGTTAGTGTTGTAAAATTAGATAGTCATTTATTTTTCTATCTTGTCCATTGGCTTGCATGTTGGATTTCTGACCGTTTATGTGTATTGTGATTTATGACATTGAACCTGCGATTTGTGATTTTGACATTTCTTTCTGTCCCTGAATCTTAACGTTTGAATTTGTGATTTGTTTATTTTGCTGTTGAATTGAGGTGACATCAATTTTTGAACAATATTTGGATTAGAATATCAATTTCCAAATTTGTAATATTCAGTTAAGAGTAATGTCTTCAGATATTAGTAGTTTTACCAAAGGTACCATGGAGACTATTGTAGATTTATCACTTTAGAAAGAAAAAAAAATTGATTCCATTTTTATGGAAATCCAATTATGTTTAAAAAAAAAAAAATGAAAAAATTTTTTCCCTTTTCCAAATGAAAGAAAAAAAAACAAAATTTCAATTAAACCTGGAAGAAGAAAAGCAGTAAATTACTTTTAGAAACTGTTTTAAAATCCAAATACATTCCTAGGATTGGAATATAAAACAAATTTTTCAAACCTATTCACTTCCAAAGTCGGATCAAGCATTTGCTCCTTGTTTGAAGTGAGAATTTTATCACATCTCTTTGTATTCAATCAATTCTTTTAGTTCTTTCATCAGTTTAGAATTTGTATTCAATTTTCAAACCAAATTTACACCTGCTTTATTTATAAAATAAAAATACCGTTTTTCTTTTTAAAATCAAATACAAATGGCACCCAAAATAAAAAAATAAAAAATTTTGACAATGGAATGCAAACATACCTTTCCCAAAGGATTATTTGGAGTGTTAAATATTAACAACTTAGTTTTGTCATTAAACTTTTTAGCAAACTCTTTCTCATCCAATTTCCAATCAGCACTTGATATTTTTCCATCAGTCGCTTTGTTCATCTATAAATAGAAATAACTCAATAAATACAGACAAGAAAAAAATTCAAATCTGTTGGAAGAACGTTAAATATCTTTAGTCTTCATAAAGTAAATCTAAAAAAAAAAAAAAAAAAAAAAAAGGAGTTTGATTTAATGAGAGTTCTGTCTGGGAAACAAAATCCCAGTTAGCAGACATCTAGTTCATTTTTAATCTACTCCATCCAAATATGGACACTGGCTTATTAATCACAAAACCCCTTAAAATGGCAAAAATATACATGCAACAATGTGTGTGTGTTTAATGCTGACAATTCTATGTTTAACACACCGTTACTCTCCCACTTTTTCTTTGCTAAGCAAAGAAATCCATATTAATTTACCTTAAGCATTTATCTGTGTGCTGATGGCCAGATTTTATAAAATTGTGAATATGGTGTTGTAGCATACCTATGGATGATAATGGGTATGTCCCCATCCATGTGGATAGCTTCAAAAGGGTTCTAAAAAAAGCCAATGGTGGATCCACAGATGCTGCATTACAGCAATTTTTACAGGTGTATAGCCTTACACTGAATAGAAAAGCGCCTTCAGCCATGACTCTGACAAAATTATGTTTGCACAAAAAATATGATCAGTTTTTGACAAATTTCTAGCCAATAAGAAAAAACATGATCATGCAGTACAAAAACCTGAAAAAATTTTTATAAAATTGGTCAAAAGGATTTTTACCGTATATACCAGTCAAATAAAACATATCGGGAAGTCGGAATTGTTGTCTGAAGAATTGGCAGGATGATATATCTAGTAAAAGGTCTCCTGAAATGGTACACAAGAAGCACTATAACCCTTAAAAATCTTCAACTGAAGAGAACACTACTCTAGATGAGGTTGAACATATTGAGGTTGTTTTTGATACTTTTGATTTGTGCATCCCTTAGAAATCTCCAGATATAGAAGTCTTAAAGAGATGGAATAAAAGAAAAAGAAGAAGGGATACGGAAAGCATCAAAGTCAACCCAAAAAGGGAAAAATATTGACTCTGTACAGAGTAAATTCAAAAAGCAGGATGTTGTAGTATACCTACAGATGATAATGGGTATGTCCCCATTCATATACATACAGTAGTAAATACTGTATTTTGGTCTGCAGTTGGAGATTTGTCTCCAGTTGTGCTGGTCAAACTCTCTGCCTGGAGGCAGAGAGGATTCCCAAACAAGGCTATGTTGAAGGGCAAAGTCTTGTCTTGGGGAAACAGCTACCCGACCCCATTTTATAATGGAGTCTATGGAGAATTTTTGGCTGAGCCTACGGGCTTGGATTCCCAACATTAAATTCCACACTGTGTCACATCTGACTGCGTGGGGCAATTGGTAGATATCCTGCAGTTGGAGATTCATTGTGGAATTCACTTGACTCACTTCTAGCAGTTGATAACTACTTCTATGTGCCACTGGCAAATCTTATATGTGTTGTTCTTGTCCTAAGTATTTGTTGGGGCCACCCACCTTCTCATCAGAATGGACTGATCTCTCTACTACTAATAGGACAGTTCTATAGAGTTCTGGGAGATCAGGTGACCATCACACTTCCGTCTCTCTACCGGAAGATACAGTTGGACTTTATACTCTTTCTGATTGTTACTAACCTGCGTTCGTTTGACTACTAATCTCTCTGTTGTAAATACCTCTTCAGATATACCAGTATTTTTCCCTACGTATGTGTTTGTCCTTATTTCAATACACGCACGTGGAAACACTCAACATCTCAACAGTATTATTGTTCATTACCAACCTTCGTGTGATTATTCTATTCAGTAACCTTCCCTAGGTTACAACATATGGTTTATGAATTCTTTTTCAAATATTTTTGAAGCCTGGTAAAATCTTTGTTTTTAAATGTTCCATTAAAAAATTCTTTTGCAATTCATTTCAAAATATTTACTTTTATAATCAATGAAACAAGAAGAAATTAAAAAAATTAATGATATTTGAAAGAAATGAAAAGTCTGACTTACTGTTCGCAGAGGAACAAAAACAGGAACTCCACCAGCAGACTTTACCATTGGCTCATAACAATCAAAATATGGTTCAATGATGATTACCTGAACAGGTGAATATAAACTTTATTAAAAAAAGAAAAAGTTATCTGTATAAAATATTGAAGATTTCTGTAGATGAATGTAAAACACAAAAGATGAAATAAACTTCAGGAAAAAATATTTAAAACAAAGTTTGTGTTTCAAACTTGTTCAAGCAGAAACATTGTAGAAAAAAATTAAATGGAAAGTAATTATTGATATTTAGTGACACTATAGTTTGGACATCCACATAGATGAAGCGGGTGTGATTTTATATTGATTTTAAGTGTTTCGGTTTTATAGCTAACAAATCGTTTCTTTTGAAATCTGATTTTCTAAGTGACATCCACTTTGACTGAAGGGGAATGGAAGAGTAAGGTGGTGGACCGGGCGGGGTGGAGGTGGGAGTGGTGGGTATCTGAGACCAAGGAACAACAAAATGGACATTAATTATTTCCAAGTGCTGGTCTATATCAACAGTCAGGCTTGGTATCGGGAGAGTCACTTCTGTCTGTTGTGTAGTTTCAATGTTGTCTATTAATATTGCTGGCCACATGTCCAGATGTGTCAATGGAAGAAGAGCTGAACTATGAGATCGGCATAGCAGAAGTTATCCAAGTGTCACGTAGCTACTTACACAGATGAACAAGTAAAGCCCTGAACAAAAATAACTATTTTATAATAAGGGAAACAAAGTTTGTGCTATTATTACTTGACATGGTATTTGTTTTTCATCTTCATTACATTGCAAACATGCAGCAGGCCTTTTCCCAGCTTTTTTTGAGGATCAAGATGCAACATGGAGTAATCATTGGCTGAGTGATGGAAAGCTTGGATAAGGGACACATTATATGTTCACAATTTAATAAATTGACATATAAAAATGACTTTCCTCAAATATTCATTCATCCTAAGCAAGGTGATAATGCACTAACATTCAGCAAGTGTCTACTGGGAGTGAAAGAAAATGAAAAGACTTTAAAAAGAAATGGAAATCTAATCCTAAACAGGAAACAAGAGATAAACCTCTACTCCTCTTCATTAGATGAACTTTGAAGTCAATCTTACATAGTCTGCGTTATTAGTTGCGGTCTTGAGGTTATCCATTGGAAATGGAGGGGGGGACTGAATCCCAGAAACTTTCTATTTGTTTTTTTTTTTAAGAAAACACACATAAATAAAAATAATTACAATGTATGGAGGTAACTGAAATTAACTTTTTGGGATGTTGCTGTTTTGTGATAGAGAATGGGGAAAAAAACAAAAAAGAATTGGTAAAGAAATTGCAGGATGTCTTACCTCATCTCCTGGATTGATGAATCCATGGATACAGCAGTATAAAGATCCATAGCCACCAACTGTGATCAAAATATCTTTCATTGGATTGATTGATTGTCCCATAATGGGAGAGTAAATTTTTGACAGTGCTTCACATAAGCGCTGATGTCCCTGAAAATCAGATTTGCATTTTTATTCATTTCATTTCAAACTTGTGTGTGTGTATATATATATATATATATATATATATATATATATATATATATATGTGTATGGATAGTAATAAATTATATAATTATATTGTTAAAAATTTCGTATATTTATAGGGGTAGGATAAAGTGTTCCGTACAGAGGATATATATATATATATATATATATATATATATATATATAAAAATAAATAAGCAGTATGGACATAGAAATTAATCCTGCATGGTGATACCAGTTTCACACCTTAAGTGATCATTTAAGGGTCTTTGAATTTCATCGAATTTTTTTCTTGATAATGACTGAAGCCAGTTAAAGCCTTAGAACCTTAAGAATTAACAGGAACTGTTGATGCTTCTTTTACACCTTCAACACTAAAAGAGAGAAAGTAATTCGTCAGCATGAAAAACAACTTATTAAAAATATATCAGACTTGTTTGTTGTCTTTAAAGAAACTTGTTTGAACACAGATTATATATATATATATATATATATATATATATATATATATATATATATATATATATATATATATATGGCTACTTGGCTCCCTTTATATTTTTAACTCCTCAGATCCAAAGTATGAGGCTAATATGACAATTTGAAACTAAGAGGGTGATTGGCTCTTTATTCAAAGTCTTTAATAATGATAAATCTTAGTAGAGAGAAAAATGCTAGGAACAAAATAGAATTGTGAAGCATCATTTAAAAACAAATTCCTTTTTCAAATAAGACTATTCTCTGATTTAAAATAAATGTAGCTAGATTTACATTCATGAGTTTAGTTCCAATGTGGCTGGCAATGTATTTGAGGATATCATCCAAAATCCAGCCATCTAAAAAAAATTTATACATCACAATTTAGTAAATGTTGAAAAGAAAAACTTACAAAACCACGAGCATACTGATGTAAAAGGTGGTTTGAAGAATTGGCTGCTTCTTTCATTGCTTCAGTCACAAATGTTGGTGGTTTATAATCAGGAAAACCCTGAAGAGAAATAATGATAGCTAAATTTTTATCCATTAATTTTTGTTTATATTCAAAATAGCATTAAAATGTATCAAGTATAATTTTCTTGTTAAACTGCATTTCAATTATTTTGTCAAGAAAATAAAAATGCAAATAACTTTTTTCTCAATTAACCAATTTAGATAAAAGAAAATAATTATTATTTTAAAGGAAATTCGCATGAACATTGAGTACCATTTAAGCAAAACAATTTTCATCAGAACTTTGTGGTGAAAGGCTTCTAGGTCAAGCACCTCCTCACACATGCATATATATATATATATATATATATATATATATACTTGGATAAGTTAAACCACAGAATTTGTGAAGAGTTGTGCTATATTGAGTTTAATTAGTAACCTCTTTGCCACCAAGGCCCATTGGTACAGTTGGTATGAAGCTTGTGTTGTATCATAACGATCCGTGTTTGATTCTCAGTAGTGGATACACACTGCTGATGATCCCCAAATATAGGATGAAACGGCCATCCAGTGTTTTCTGCATTCTGTTGAGGATTCTTCTAGATTTGATGAATTACTTAATTATGATTATTTCAAATCCTCCTAATTATATATATATATATATATATATATATATATATATATATATATATATATATATATATATATAACCTGGAGCAGAATATATCAAATGCAACCAAAGACAAATGTTGAATTTTTTTGTTTTTTAATCATTTCAACTCAGGCACCAAGATGCAAGCGGTTACCAAGTGTGAAAGAATATGAGAAACAAAATCACTATTAAGGAGAGAGAACAATAAAAGAACAGAAATTCAACATAACAATTGACATAAAAGCATTTAAATTTTTGAGGATCAAAGCTGACTGAGAAGTAAGAAGCCAGAAGATAGTTCCACAAGTGAGAAGTGTGATAGAAGAAACTGTCAGCAGAGATTTTATGGTTACATCTAGCGAGCCATTTCAACTATAAAATAATGATACCTTGCAGCCAATCTCGTCCTGATCTTAAATTAATAAAGTCTAGGTACCATAGTGGAAAGTTCATCAAAACGATTACCATGAAAATATTTATAGAAAAGGCACAAAGAAACTGCGGCAGTAGGAAAGTAACTGTAGCTGAGATGCCAGGTCAGGACTAATAACATTGAAGATTCTTCTTTGAATTTTATGAAGAATATCTAAATTATAGCAGGAGTGCCAGAACAGATGTGGTAGCCCAATTCAAAACATGGATGAATGCTAGACTTATAAATATATAAGATTTTTGGGAAAAAAATTCTGTAGCAATTCACAAATATACACATAAATTATTTATACCAATGCAAAAATTGTAAAGAAGAATATTAACTGGTCTTCCATTAAAAGATTATATTTAATCCTTTCTCAATCTATCATTATTTTGCCTTCTTATCTGATCTGTTGCTGGTTACTTAATCTGGTTTGTAGTCTATAGTTTGTCCGAGATTGAATCAAAGAAGGAAACTTAGATGAAACATTGTAATAATAGAAGAATAAATATTAACAACAATAATTAAAAAGTTTCAGATTAAAATCATCCACTGGTATTTGTAAATATCTTTATTTATTTACACAGAAAAAGATAAATTTGAAGATTAGAAAAGTTAAAAAATTACATCATTTCTGTTCTGTCACGATGAATCATAGTGTTTTATCTAACAAACTATAAAAATATGGTTTTCCTTATCTATATTTAAATATTTTCCATTTTAAAATTTTCATTAATAAAAATCTGTTCACTTAAATAACGTTTTTCATAAAACCATTTTTAATGATACTGTAGAATATTAAATTTAAGAGTTACCTACCTTGATATAATATTTGTAGGCGCACTCAATTTAATCACAAAGGACTCCAAAATTAGAATGATAGAAATACATTTGACTGAAGATTCACATTTTAAATTTAAATACAATTCAAATAAAGTAAAAAATGAAGTTCAACAACATTCTATGTCAATGAAAGGACCCAAATAAAATTCAAAAGGTTAATCTCTAAGAGCTTCTAAATTGGCTGACAAAAACATTTAAATGGTTTTCATTAGGCTTCCACAGAAACAAACATCATTCAGTAGAGTGAACTTGCAAGGATACCCAGAACTTCTATGATAAACTACAAGATAAAATAGTAAGTATAATAATGCCTACCGAATTAGGTCTATTTTAATTTTTCTCAAAGAAAGAACAAATCAGTTATTCCTCTGTCATGCCGTGTAGCGCATGGATGTGTATTGATAATAATAATAACTCGAACACGTGTGTAGTTATCAATAAGGGACTGTCATGGCGTATGTTTATTGATCAAGGCGCATGCGTGTTTGTATATATAAAAAAAAGATTGATGTTCCGGGAACCCGGAACGAAGGAGTAGGCAATATCATTACATTCCCCTTTCTCTGAAACAAAGATCGTAATACTAGGTCTCTAAAACAAAACAAACATAAATAAACAGAAAGGCTCATTCAGGGTAGACTACCTGAACAGCTACAGCAAAGCAGGGGATTATTCTGCCCCATTAAGTGCTTGCTGTGAGGTTATGAGAATGTGTTCATCATAAGTTCATCCTTGATGGCGCTCGCACCATCCTACCACTACGGGTACGCTTTTGAGGGTCATTTGGCATGTTTGGGATCGCACACACAGGTGTATCCACAAAAGTCACACATTTCTGTGAAGCTGTTTTTGAGACGTCTTGGGACAGTTGTGGGTCAGGCGCCACTGGGATACTCCTTATGTGTTGCCGATTTCTTCGCAGCACATTCCCATTGACATTCTCCAGGAGATATGAGTGGTGACCATCTTCCTGGGATACTACAGTCACTGGGTCCCAGCTTTAAGCTTTTGTACCCTTACCCTTTGGCCACAGTACAGGGTGGTAGTTCCTCCTTGAGTGCATGTTGGTCAAAGTACCTCTTTTGGTTTTGTTGATGTTGAATCGCACTATATATCTGATCCATGATCTTGGTGATCGTTTCTGATTTTGGTAATCAGTGGAGATTGGATTCGTCTACCCATGAGTAGTTGTGCAGGACTTGGCATGACGCTTGAAATTGGAGTACAGCGCCAGTGCAGCAGCACAATTTCAGGCGTTGTTCCCAACTGCTTGGCTTTTTTGAGGATGTTCTTGACAGTTCTTATCTGCCGTTCTATGAAACCATTTCCCTGTGGTCTCCGAGATGTATTGGTCTCATGGTGGAAACCCCATTCTTTGGCGAATTCACGGTAGAGGTGACTTGAAAAGTGTGGTCCATTGTCACTGACTACCTTTGATGGTATTCCAAACTCTGCAAAGACTTGGCGTGTGATGTTTACTATAACACTGCTTGGTGAGTGAGCAGGTAGGTGTTTGACTACAGGGTACTTGCCATTGACTTCCATGGAGATCAAACAGGTCTGTGCCAACTATGTCCCATGGCTTTGTTGGGATGTCATGTTGCATAAGGGGCTCTTGCATTTGGGATGGCTGATGCTGTTGGCAGATGCTGCATGACTTTGTGAACTGCTCGATGTCTCTGTTTATGTTTACCCAGTAGACAGTATCCTTGGCGAGGAGTTTTATTTTCTCTTGTCCTAAGTGAGCGGTATGAAGCTGTTTTAGGATGTCTTCTTGAAGTGTCTGGGGAATGACAATTTGTTGTCCTTTGAGGATAAGACCATCATCAATTGAGAGCTGGTCTCTTAGACCCCAGAACACTCTGATGTCAGTGGGCACCTCCTTGATTGTCTCTGGCCATCCAGTGATGATGGTCTCTCTCAGCTGGTTAAGCAAAGGATCTGCTGTTGTACAGTTTCTCAGTTGTTCAATGCGATCAGTGGAGAAACGGACAGTATCAACCCGGACATCAAGCTCGATAGGGTTCGAATTACCGGGTGATGGTAGGTGTGATAGTCCATCAGCCAAAATGTCGTCAGATCCCTTGTTGTAGGTGAGCCTGAAGTTGTATCCCTGGAGTTGTATAAGCATTCGTTGCAGGCGTGCCGGGGCTGAGGTGAGTGGTTTGTCGATAATCATTGTAAGGGTTTTATGGTCGGTGATGACTTGGAAATTGTGGCCATAAAGGTATGTGTGGAATCTCTGTGTGCCAAATACAATGGCCAGTAGCTCATGCTCAATACATGCATATCTTTGTTCTGTTTATGTTAAGCTCTTGCTAGCATATGTGACAGGCGATAGATTGCCATCTGCATCTGGTTGTAGCAGAGCTGCACCTATTCCCTGTATACTCGCATTACAGTGCATATAAATTGGGAGTTTGGGGTCAAAATAGTGAAGCAGAGATGTTTTAGATACTTCGCTCTTTAGATCTTTGAAAACTTTCTGGTGATGTGGTTCCTATTGAAAATCAGAGTCCTTGTGTAACAGGTCATGCAACACGGTAGTTTTGGAGCTGAAGTCCTTGATGAGGCGAGATAGGTATGTCATCACACCTAAAATTCTGTTTTGTTATGTGGTTCTGACATCTCCTGTAGGTCATGTACTTTTGTTGGGTCAGGTTTCAATCCGGTATGTGTATACAGGTTTCCAAAGAAGGAGATTTCCCGGCGTTTAATCTTCCATTTCTCTGATTTGAGGGTAAAGCCCTCTTGAGTAGTGACCTCCATAAAGCGCTTTAAGTTTTCGTCGTGTTCATGTTCTGTTGACCCATATATAGTGATATTGTCAGCTATACCACAGGCCCCAGTGCACTTCTCGAGTATCCTGTCCATCTCAAGTTGGTAAATATCTTGACTTACACTTAGACCAAATGGAAGTTGTTCAAAACAGTACCTCCCAAATGGCGTTTGGAAAGTTGTTAGTGGCTGGCTTTCACGTTCAAGCTTTATGGATCAATATCCAGACTTAGCATCCAATTTTGAGAAGAAGATGGTTGAGCTCTTCGACAGTCGAAATTTGGTGGTATGGCCATATGAGAGCTTTGTTTAATGCTTGTGGGTCTAGGCAGACTCTTATATTGTTGTCACGTTTGGTGACATATGTAAGAGAGCTTACCCAGTTTGTAGGTTCTTCAATACGGCGAATGACTCCTTGTGATTCCATCTTGTCGAGCTCAGCTTTGATTTTTTCGCGCATGGCTATAGGTGTCCTTCTCGGTGGGTCTATATGGCATGGCACATTGGGGTTAACAGCAAGCTTGTGAGTCATCCGAAATTCACCAATACGGTCGAATCTGTCAGGATAGAGGCGCATTAGGTCAGCTACACTGTTGATGGATTGGTGCTGGCAATTAGTAACTCAACGAGGTGTTCGTTTACTTCGTCAGCAGTGAAGTCGCGTTTCTTTGCTAGCAGTCGGCATCTGTTAACGAAGATGTCCGTTGTTTCAGTTGGCTTTTGTTGGTATTTGCCGAGTTCGAGTCTACAGACACGGTGGTTGGTTGCCGGTTCGAGCTGCTCCATGAAGGCAGAGAATATTTTTTGTGGGTCCTTGCGGTCGTCATCTGTCATGGACCAACTGTTGTATTGGCGTAGGCCTTCTTCACCGGCTGCGAGGAGAATTAGCGGCACCTTGTCTTCGTGTTTTGTTGCCTTGATGGTGAAGTAAAGCTCCATACGTTACCGAAATAGTTTGAACGATTCGGCAATGTTTTGCAACCCCCAGTCAAGACTAGGTACTTGTATTGACACTGTAGCCATAATATCTGCATGTTAGTAGCGGTTATGTTGTGAGCCCGGTGTGGCATGAGCGAGTGAGAATTTATGTAGCGTGGACGATTAAAGAAAATAATGTACTGCTGTTTGTACTCACCGTTTTATTTCGGTACTGTGATTTCGTAGGGTTGCTCAGTGTATTATCCAGTCTCGCTGCCACCATGTCATGCCGTGTATTGATAATAATAATAATAACTCGAACACGTGTGTAGTTATGAATAAGGGACTGTCATGGCATATGTTTATTGATCAAGGTGCATGCGTGTTTGTATATATGAAAACAGATTGATGTTCCGGGAATCCGGAATGAAGGAGTAGGCAATATCATTACACCTCAAAAAGAAACTTTCCATACTTTGAAGAGAAATCTTTGCTTAAGAACACATTTTCATCTTTTATAAAGATGTGTTCAATTTTCTGTGAATTTATTTCTAATTATAATTATTCCATTCTTCTTCCATACATTTCAATGTTTATTCAGATTCATTCAATATTTAATTTCATTAGAATACTTTCCCTTGCCAAAAATGGATTCTTTAGAATATAAAAATATGGTTTCTTCAGTAGAAAATATCTTTAAATATTTCATGATACTCACTTGGCCCAAATTCACGGCATTGTAATCTGCTGCTAATTTACTGAACTCCACCCTAAAAAGAAAAAAGTGAGATGCATTTCCAGATGAAATAAAATCATTTCAAAGCAAACAATTTTTTCACACTTGTAATCCACAATTATTGAATTATAAAAAGAATGAACTAGAATCTTAAGCCTTTGACCATCAAAGGAAACATTTTTATAGAGCCTGAAACAAACCAGACATAAGTAATCTATTTAGTGGAATAGGCTCATGTGATTAAAGTAGTTTCCCAGCACATGACAATTCATAATATTCAAGAAATGAAATCAACTTTTGTGAATGTATCAGATCTTTCCAATAATTTTTATTATTGTTTTAGTAATAATTTAATACTGTTCTGTAGGTGAATGTTGTACTAATTTGGATTTGAAGCTAATATTTAAAATGATTCCTTTTCATTTTGCAATGTACTGATGAAGTAGATTTATTAGAAACATTCAACTATGGATGCCCTTCATTTTTATGAACCTCTATTATAACAACATACACAGACAGATGCAGAAATATTCATTATGGGGGATTGGATAAAAAAGATTTGACATCAAATCAATAAGAATGAATGAATTTAAATAAACTTTTCATAATGTAAAATATCTGGAGAATAAGAGGCATGAATAACAAAGCAGTGACAGCAATGCCATGTAGATGGAAAAGCAAGCAGCCATGAAGAGAAGTAAAACTTAAAATTCTGGAGTAGAAGAATTTTTTTTTTCAAACCTAAAATGAATTCTTTTCTTTTGGCCACTAGAAATGAATAACTTACAGCCATATCAACTTGAGACACCAGTTCTTGTTTGATTATCAAAGTTAAGCAATGTTAAGCTTGGTCAGTACCCAGTGACTGCTTGGGAATACCAGATACTGTAAGCTTGGATGTGTAGTTAGTGAGATGGATAACAAGTGTGGATGAGAAATCGGAGAGCTGAGTTTGAATTCCAATCAGGTTTGTGACATTCATTTACATGCAAATACCTTGATGTTGATGATGATGAAAGAAATATTGTCACCCAAGCATGTTACAACCGTCCCTACCAATTATAGCAAAGAAAACGGCATCTTACCTTGTCAAACCAATCAACAGCGCATCGGGTGTATTCTATGATGGAAAATGTGGCGAAAAAGAAAATTACTTACCAAACAAAAGGGCATGTATTCCGCATGACATGCTGAAAATGGAATATTTGAATTAAAAAACAAGTCCATCGCAGGAGTCGCTATAAAAGTATTTTGATATGCAAATTACTGAACATCCTCTCCCAGCTGTCGACGAATGGAAAAAAAATGTTCGGCCGATAAAAGCAGTTGGTGTTCTCAAATCGGGTATTTTGGCTACCACGTTTGTTAGTGAGTGAGTTATTTTTCTGACTGGTTACACGCATCTTTGTGTTGTGGAAGTAATCTGTGACAAATACTTCCTTTGCTTTCAGAACGCTTACAAGCTATTTCGGCGTATGACGGATAAGACATTTGACGTCAAGTTAATACCAGAGTTTGATGGTTCAATGACTGGACAAGCAGTTACTGAATGGATTGAGAAGGCAGAACTTGTTTGTAAGCTGTGTGGGATTAAAAAGTTTGAATGTGTTCTTCCTCTGAGGTTGATGGGCGGAGCATTTGCTGTTTACCAACAGTTAAACTCAGAGCAAAAATCAGATGTCGAGCAGATAAAACGAGCCCTGAGGATTGCCTTTGCGCCGGATCGTTTCTTGGCTTACGAGCAGTTCGTGGTATTCCTTCACTGCACTATCGGACAAATCTGTCGACGTGTTTCTAGCCGACTTGAAGAAGCTAGCAGGTCTTTTTGGCGGGATATCTGAGCAAGGACTAGCATGTGTGTTCATAGCAGGGTTACCAGGGCACATCAAGCAACTACTGCGCGCATCTTCCAGGATTGAAGACATGAATACAAACCAACAGTTGGACCGAGCTCAAGCCATAATGAAAGATCAAAATGCAACCGAGGAAATGGTTGCAGCTACCATTTCACCAGGTGGAGCTGATAAACATCCAAATGTTAAATGTCGGGAGGGTATGCGATGCTATCGATGTCCTGGGTGGAATCACTTTTCCAGGGACTGCCCAGTTTGACGAGATGATGCCCACCAGCCATGCAGGTCACGCGCAACAATGCATTGCTTCCGGTGTCAAGAGGTAGGCCACATTGCTTCATCGTGTCCAGGAAAAGAGGAAGGGGACAAGACGTCAGTGCCGGTCTGTTCCCTAAGCGAGTTATGAATGAGGCACTACCTGTCTTGGGTATTTACGTAAATGGAATTAAGAGAGTAGCACTGGTGGACACCAGCTGCTCACAGACACTCGTGAGTAAGTCAGTCTGTCAATCCTGGCGGGAGATGGAGGTAGACATACTCACCGTAAACGGAAATATTCTCAAATGTTGCGGAGTTGGAAGTATCAAGCTTGACATGGACAATGCAAACCCCCTTAAAATCGAAGTCTTGGTAGTGGATGGAGAACTATTGGGTTTCGACTTGTTGCTTGGGTTTGACGCCATTAAAAAGTTGGGCAGAATCCAAATAACAGAAAGTGGCGATGTACAGTTTCCCAAGCGTGGAATAGTCTGTTGTGCCGCCATTAAAATAGAAGAACCTGATTTCTGTGCCGAATTCGACCCAAGCCAGAAGATATGGGTTGCATCATGGAAGTGGTCTAATGGTCGATCACTGAAGAGTTTGCGAAATTGGATGCCCGAGTACCCAATACCAAAGGGAGTCAAGGAGGAATACGACCATGAGCTGCAGACCTGGCTTGATAATGGTTGGTTGCAGCCTTATCCTGAAAAGGAACTCGGTCCTCCAAAAGGTTTAATTCTGTTGATGGCGGTGGTGCAGAAAAACAAAAATAAAGTGTGGCCAGTATTAGACTATCGAGAGGTGAATGAGTGTCTCGACACACACAAGGCCACTGCTGATGTGTGCGCACAGAAACCGAGGGAGTGGCGTAAAAAAGGACTGGAAGTCGCTATCCGTGACCTACGGCAGGCTTATTTGCAAGTACATATCCATAAGTCACTTTGGCCCTTTCAAACCGTAATCTTCAAGGGATGAAGATATTGCTTGACTCGAATGGGTTTCAGGTTGAATGTTGCACCAGCCATAATGAAGGCCATTGTGGATGCCATGTAGGCAAATGATGAGTCAGTTTGACGGGCAACCTCATCATATATTGATGATATTTATGTTGACGAGAGCATTATTTCAGCAGCTTGCATGAAAGAGCACTTGGCTGCATTTGGTTTGACCTGTAAGGATCCGGAGCGGTTATGGGATGGCACACGTGTGCTGGGTTTGCACGTGGCAGAAGATAACAACACACTTAAGTGGACACATGAAAATGGCATTCCATCAGTTCCTGAGGTCCTGACACGACGTAACGTCTTCTCATGGTGTGGAAAACTGGTGGGTCACATTCCTGTGTGTGGGTGGCTTCGTGTTGCTGCATTATTTGTAAAATGCAGGACAGTATCGATCACATCTGGTTGAGACGATGAAGTGACAGATGCTCCCCTCAAGAACATGATTGAGGACATGGTGGAAAGAATACGCCAGAATGACCCTGTACACGGTAAGTGGTGCACAAGCGGACAAGCTTATGAGGTATGGTTCGAAGCAAGTTCTCTCACCACAGGGGTTTCGTTGGAGGTTGACGGAAGCATTGTAGAAGATGCATGTTGGCTGCGACCTGTGAAGGACGCCCAACATATCAATTTATCAGAATTGGATGCTATTCTGAAGAGCGTCAATTTAGCATTACAGTGGGGAGCAATGGAGCTACACCTCTTCACGGACTCTGCGTGTGTGCACCGGTGCATATCAAACATGCTCACTGGCAAAGCCAGAATACAAACTAAGGCAGCAAGTGAGATGCTGATCCAGAGGCGTTTGAGTACTCTTGAAAAGCTGATTCAAGAGTATAACTTATTGATCATGATAAGCGTAGTAACGTTGAGTGAGAATCGAACGGATAAGCTCACCAGAGTACCACAATGATGCTACGATATGATAAAGAAGGAAACCGAACCAACACACCCGATATGCGCTTCCATGGTGAACAAAATCTCTCCTGATCAGATATGTGCCATACATTGCCAGAGTGGACATCCTGGCGTCAGGTGGACGCTATATTTTGTGAGATGAGTCTACCCTACGACATCCAAGGTGGCCGTCAAGGGAGTGGTCAGAAAATGTAAAGAATGCCAGTCAATTGACCCAGCCTCAAGTCGTTGGCCTCGTGGCAACCTAAGTGTGACTGAAATCTGGACCCGCTTAGGAATGGACATTACACATTACGGTGGGTAACACTACCTTACATTAATTGATTGCGGCCATAGTAGATTTGTGATATGGCGACGCCTGCTTCAACCAGACTCAAGAAGCGTCATTCGGCAGTTAGAAAGTATTTTTTTGAATGAGGCCCACCATCAGAAATCCTGACCGACAATGACACTGCATTTTGCAGTAAGTCCTTTAAAGATTTCTTGGATGACTGGGGAGTCCAACTTCGTTTTTGCTGCGCCTATGTTCCAGCAGGAAACGGTATAGTGGAAAGATCTCATTGGAGCATAAAGCGAATTGCAGCAAGAAAGCAGTGTTCGATAATGGAGGCAGTATACTGGCATAATATCATGCCAAAGGATGATATATCATCGACTAATGCGCCTGCCAATATGATTCACCATTACCAACTGAAAGTGAAGGGAATTACTACAACATTACCACCTGATCATTGTAGGTATCACGATATATACAAAGTTGGGAACAGAGTATGGGTGAAAGCTCCCCATGGCCGGTGTACCTCCAGGTATCAAGTGGGTTGCGTGACAGACATTGTAAGTCCACAAACATTACTAGTTGACGGGATGCCACAGCATGTAAAAGATCTTCACCTTTTCGTTGATTCTGATACATCGCTGAGTGAATCTGATGATGATTCATCGTCTGACAATTAGTGGATAATTGAGATCTGCGAATCCGATGCTTCCACAGACACAGAACTTCTGGAAACTAGAGATATGTCTGATGACTCCTCAGGAGACGACTCTCCGACATGCGTAAGGGAAATAGTGCCATTATGATGAAGCACCAGGATAAAGAGAGCTGCTCCAGGTTGTTCGATTTGTGATAGTGAGATCGGGGGGAGTATAGCGAAGAAAATGGCGACCTACCTCGTCAAACCAAGCGACAGTGCGTCGAGGGTATTCTATGATGGAAAATGTGGCGAAAAAGAAAATTACTTACCAAACAAAAGGGCACGTATTCCGCATGACATGCTGAAAATGGAATATTTGAATTAAAAAACAAGTCTGTCGCAGGAGTCGCTATAAAAATATTTTGATATGCAAATTACTGAACATCCTCTCCCAGCTGTTGACGAATGGAAAAAAATGTTCGGCCGATAAAAGCAGTTTGTGTTCTCAAATCTGGAAGACACAAAATTCGGGTATTTTGGCTACCGCGTTTGTTAGAGAGAGTTATTTTTCTGACTGGTTACACGCATTGTGATTTGTGAGAATCAAGTTTTCAGCATTTCTTTCTGCCCCCAATATTCGAGTCTGTACTTACAGTGATTTTTCTTTGTGTTGTGGAAGTAATCTATGACAAATACTTCCTTTGCTTTCAGAACGCTTACACCAATATGCATTGGCCTGGTGGGGTAGGATGGCCCATTCCTCACCATGAATCTGGGGAAGGCCTACATCCAACAAGGACCTTCAGAGGTTGAGAGGAAAAAGAACTGAGTGACAAAATCCTGGGTTACTTGATTTCTTATTGTTTTTCATTTAGTCTTTGTGTATGTAACCTGCTCACTGATATTGGTAAGATTTCTTTTTTCTTTTTCTAATGATGAATAATCATTCAAGATGATCTCTTATTAATGAATATGCATGTTGAAAAATTACTTAAAATGAAAAAAAAATTATCAGAAATTATCAAGAATATTTTATGCATCTTTCTAAACATCTGAATAAAGAATCTCAGATTTTCAGATTGTGTTGTATAAAATCAAACAAATGCAAATGATTTTCAGTGGTTAATCTAAATATTTTGAGTTTGTTGGCTTTCTACGACATTATATAATGTGGATTATTCTTAAGTAATGTCATCATTTGATGGTTTGTAATCTCAGCTGGTCACTGTTATTGTCGAGCATCATTCAGGGAAAAAATATCCAACTCAAAATTTCATAAACCATTGGACATATTCTGTTATTCATTGTACCTTTTCTGTAAACTTAAACCTTTTTGCGTTCAAGTTGCAATTTTACATTAAAAAAACACCAAAAACACTCCCAATAATAAATTGTTGTAGATTGGTAAATAGTATTGTACATATTTGTATATTTTAAGTAAAAGAGATATAAAATGTATAATAAACTAAGAGACAGGCAAGAAGTCGATTGCTGATCACATGTTATAAAAGAACACAATACAACAATATGGTGTCACCAATAGGGTGTTTAAGTTGCTTGGATGAACCAGAATTTGAGACTTGGATTTGATGTTTTTCAGCCCAGGCAAGAGCTAAAAAATTGAAAGACAATCAGACAAGAGAGGGAGAAAATGAAATAACTGACCTCTTTCTAGCTTTGGGAGAGTGTGAAGTTATAATGAATATTTCTGTTATGGCATACCCCTAAACAATTGAAGAATTTGACTTTCGTCAAAATTTCAGAGATTACAAAAAGATGTTTATGACTTAAAAAGAAGCTTGTCATAGTGGAAAGAACCAAATTTCTGATAATTAAACAGAAACTAGATGAATCAATTATGCAATATCTTCACTGACAGATTCTGTGAATTTGAGAAACTGAAACTCAAGATTTGACTCTTGAGGATGAATTGATTCAATTACAATTGATTGAAGGTATGGCTGATACATTTCATAAATATAAGTTATTGGAACAATTACAATTGAATGATTTGTTTGTAACTGCATGTATGGAAGTTATATAACAGCTGGAATTGATTAAAAATTATAATTCTACTGAGGACAACGTTGAAACATACAGTATAAAAAGGAACACAAGAAATGCAAATACTGTATCTATGAGCATGAAATTGACAGAAAAAATGTTCCCCACTTTGGGAAAGAAAGTCTTCGTTTGTTAACACCTATTGAGGTTAGCATACTCCCGACTGTACTTGACACACCTACATCCGATTATAAACCTATTATTGAAAACCAACACTCGGGTTACTTTGTTTATTATATCTAACAGCTGGCGACGAGGATTGTGCAACGTACTTACTTGAGTAAAAAAAAGAAAATGTATATATATATCAGATTACGCTGAACGGATTTTGGAAGCAGATTCGGCAAGTCAAAGATATCAGTTGACGCCGATTAGGATTTCAAAGCGGAGTCACACGTCAAAAGGAAACTTTTGAAAAGTAAGAAAATTTTACTGTTAAATTGTGATTTGAAAATATACATTGAACCCGACTCAAATGCGAGCCGGTCTAATAATTGATTATTCAAGTAAAATTACGGATTGTAAAAAATATTACAGCTGTAAATTGTCTGTTAACCGTCTAAAAAAAAAAAAAAAAAAAAAAAAAAAAAAAAAATTTTTTTTTGTCGAATTCTAAAAGTCAGGATGGAGCAATTAGTTGAAATGACTAAAATGCTGTGTACAAGCTTGCAACAGCAACAACAACAGCACCAAGAGTTACAACAACAGCAACAGCACCAAGAGCAGCAACAGCACCAAGAGTTACAACAACAAATACTGCAACAGCAAAAAGTCTCGAAAAAATTCTGAAACAGGCGACTGGAGAAAGAAAAATGCTGTTTTTTCTGCGAAGGAATAGCAAATTCATTATCCGAATTTATATATGAACCTGATTCGGGCATTACATTTCCAGCATACTTTAAACGTTTCAAACTATATTTACCAAGAGATGTCAACATTGGTCGGATGAGGAACAAGTAACATTATTAGTCCAGAAACTAGGGACAAACGAGAATAGGAAGTACTCAAATTTGATATTGCCCAGAAAGCCAGAAGAAGTTTTGTTTGAAGAAACTATAAGTATTCTGTCAAAAATATTTGATTTAAAGGAATAGTCTATTCCACACGATACAGATGCCTAAACATCATTAAAGCAGATAACGAGGATTTTCTGACGTGCGTGGGAACAGTGAACTCTCTGGTTGAACAATTCAAGTTAGAAGAAATTCCCAAAGATGTATTCAAGTGCCTAATTTTTCTTCAAGGACTAACTGATCCTAAATATAAAGAAATTAGGTCGAGAATATTAATAATGGTCGAGCAAGACTCGAAAATAACATTACAAAAGGGTGACCAAGAATGCCAACGTCTCATAAACGTAAAAAGGATAATACACAAATTGAGGAAAAAGTGTTGCTAATGTTCGACACGTAAAAACTCAAAAAACTCCAAAAGCCAAAAACAAATAGAAAAATGTGAGACGTGTGGAAAAAATGACCATACCAAAGACACGTGTTGGTACAAAAATAAATTCTGTCAATCGTGCGGAAATAAAGGGCATAAGTATTCGGTTTGCATAAAGAAAAGGAAATTACAAGATGTAAGCCTGGTATTATCAGAAAAAGAAATTCAGAACGGTAAAAACAGAAAATACGAGATGTATGCGTATAAATAATCATACAATTACTTTCCTATTGGATTCTGGTTCAGACATAAGCATCATTGATGAACAAACATGGAAAAAGATTGGAAGACCCAAATTATCTGAAACCAAAAAAAAAAAGCGCTAGAGGGTTTCAGGAAAGAAATTAAACTTTAAGGGAGAATTAAAGTGCGATATTTCGTTATGTGGCAAGACTGCAAAACGAAAGTGTATGTAATCCAAGGGATTAATTCATGTCTTTTGGAGTAGACTGGATAGTACTCTTTGATTTGTTTGAACTCCCGATTAACTCATTTTGCAACGAAATAAACAGTACAGAAAAACAAAAAAGTATTAAAAATGAAAAATTCATAAATGAATTAAAAGAAGAATATCCCAGAGTTTTTTCTGGGGGATTGGGTTTATGTACTAAGACGGAAGTCAAATCTGAACTCAAGGAAAATGTGAAACCAATTTTTAAACCTAAGAGAAACGTTCCATTTTCCTCCTTAGAGACAATTAATAAGGAATTGGAAAGACTTGAAAAAATGGGAGTGATATCTAAGGTTGACCATGCGGATTGGGCCTTGCCCACAGTTTATGTTAAGAAGAAAAACGGAAAAATAAGAGTGTATGCAGATTTTTCAACAGGGGTTAAATGATTGCCTTAAAAAATCACAGTTATCCATTACCTTCACCAGAAGATATTTTTTCAAAATTGAATGGTGGGAAATTTTTTCAAAAAATCGACCTGTCTGACGATACTTGCAGATTAAAGTGAGTGATGAATGCTCAAAATATTTGTGTATAAATACACATAAAGGTATTTATAAGCTAAATAGGCTTCCTTTAGAAGCTTAAAGGTCGCCCCAGCTTTGTTTCAACAGGTGATAGACACTATGCTGGCAGGCCTTGAGTTTGGTACCGCCTATTTAGATGACATTCTAGTCAAAAGTAAGAATGTTCAAGAACATAAAAACGCATATCAGAGCGATATTCAAAAGACTAGAAGATTTTGGCTTTAAATTAAGCCCACGAGAAGTGTAAATTCTTCAGGGAAAGAATTACATACCTTGGACAGGTAATAGACAGTGAAGGCAGGAAACCGAACCCACAGAGAGCCGATGCAATTAAGAACATGCCTGCACCCGACACAGTTCTTGAAACTACAATTGTTTCTGGGGTTGGCACAATATTATGCAATCTACATACCTAAAATGTATGATTTAAGAGCCCCCCTTAAGGAATTGTTGAAAAAAAAGACAAGAAATGGTTTTGGTCAAAAGATTGCGAGATGGCTTTTCAGAAAAAAAAAAAAATGCCTACTCTCAGATCTCGCCTTAGCACATTATGATCCTGAGAAAGAGATCATTCTGGCAACTGGACGAAGTTTATGCGGAGGGCGCTGCACTGCTACACAAATATGAAGATGGCACTACTAAACCGATCAAGACGCTGTCGAGGACTCTTCTTCCGCTGAAAAAAAAATTATAGCCAGATCGAGAAAGAGGCTTTGTCAATTGTGTTCGGGGTTAAAAAATACCATCGCTTTTTACATGGTAGATCATTTGTACTTCAAACGGACCATAAACCGTTACTTACAATATTTGGGGGGTAAAAAAGGCATTCCTTTAAAAGATACAGCTAATCGCCACAGCGATGGGGTGTAACCCTGCTTAATTACCATTTTAGGATGGAATACGCCAAATTTAAAGAACATGGGCATGGGATGGATTGTCAAGGCTGATTCCAAAAAATGAAGAAATTTTAGAAGAGATGGTTTTACAGCAGCATTAACTGAGGAAAAAGAAATATCAGGTCTCTTGTTGAATACAATCAGGGAATTGCCAGTAACTTTGGACCAAATAAAAAAGAAGCGGAAAAAAGATCACTATATTGTGAAATTAAGGAACCAGACGAGATGGAACAAAAAAGACAGAAAAAGGGAACTCAGATTTCACCTTTTTCAATTTATGGTAACATGTTGATGTACGCAGATAGAATTGTTATACCTCAATCTCTACGACAGATATGCTGAAAGAATTTCATACCGGTCATCCTGGAATGTCTCGATGAAATCACTCATGTGGTTACGATACTGGCCAGGAATGGACAAGGATATTGAAGGTAGAGGTTGTCAATTAGCTGCAAGGGCACCTCCGGTCAAAATGAATCCTTGGCGAAAACGGATTTGCCGTGGGCACGTCTACATATAGACTATGCTGGACCAATTAATGGGTACTATTATTTGATATTGGTGGACTCTTTATCGAAATGGCCTGAGGTAGTCAAGTGCAAGCATCCTACATCTAGGAACACCATCAGTGCATTGGATGAAATTTTCAGTCGTTTTTTAAAATTCCCAGGACATTGGTTAGCGACAATGGTACGAAGCGTTCAAAGTATGGAGTTTAAGGATTTCTGTACTGCCTTAGACATTGAACACATAACTACACCAGTGTGTCATCCCAGGTCGAACGGTCAAGCCGAGAAATTTGTTGACACGTTTAAACGTGCTTTACGTAAAAATAAAGGTATGGACACGGAAGAAAGAACTATTCAGAAGTTCTTAGCAATCTATAGGGTAACTCCTAATGAGAACAACGATGCGAAAATGTCACCGGCGGAAATTATGTTCGCAAGGAAAATTAGATCAATTTTCGATAGATTGTTACCCTATCAAAACAAAAAAGTTGCTAAGAAAGAGGAAAAAGTCACCATAAAAAATACACTTCAGGAGACAAAGTTTTTTTAGAAATTTTAAAAGTGGAAAAAGCTATTGGATGGATGGCATAAACCAGAAAAGGATTGGTAAAGTGGTCTACATGATTAAAAGTAAAAAATTTACGTGTAAAAGACACATCAATCAGATTAGACCACGATATGGTGAAGAAAGTGAAAAAAGCGAAGAAGAAATTCCGATGGAAGTGTTATGCGATGCTTTTAACATGACACTACCCAATAGTGTATTTGAACCTGTATCACATGGACCAGCCTTACGGGCTGAAAAGCGGAAATTATCTTCGCCAAAAAAGGATCTAATTGTGACGACTAAAAGAAGGAGCACATGGGAAAGAAAACCAGTGGAGCATTTTAGCCCGGATCCAAAAAGACGACGACATTAGAAGCAGAAATTTTCAAAAGGGAGAATTTCAGCTTTGGGGGGAGGTGTTGTGATGATATAACCCAACTTCCCCATTCACGATAATGGACGGACTGGTTGCCGATTAAGTACGACCAGAGCGGACAGTCAAAAAAGTCTTCGTTTGTTAACACCTATTGAGGTTAGCATACTCCCGACTGTCTCTGTACTTGACACACCTACATCCAATTATAAACCTATTATTGAAAACCAACACTCGGGTTACTTTGTTTATTATATCTTGCACGAGATATAACAGTATAGAAAAATTGGAAAAGGAAAGAATTGATGACTTTTTTTTTTTTTCAATACAAAGACCTGAGGAAAAGAATTCTTTTGAAAAAATTAAAATCAATGGCATCACGTCTTCAATACAAGTGGATATGGGGAGTGAAGTCACTCTGATCCCAATAAATTCCTGGGAACAAATGGCTAAACCGAAATGGAAAAAAAGTAATTAGAAATTAAGACAATTTGATGAATCATTCATAAAAACTTTGGGATACTTCAATGGAATGACTGAAACCTGTGTCTGATTTGAAGTTATTACCATTACAATAGTAGAATATAAAAAAAAAAAATCCAACAATAGAACCATTTGTTGAACTGCGAAAGAAGAAAAGAGTTCAAATGGACTCAAAGGCAAAACTTAGCATTCAAGGATTTAAAAGAGATACTTGCAGAAAAACCCATTGTAAAAATCTTTGCTCTCAAAAAGAAGGTTATGTTAACTATGGATGTGATTGAGTGAGCTGTGTCAGCAATTTTATCACAAGGCGGCCATCCAATAATGCATCTTTCAAGAAGATTGACAGCAGCAGAAATAAATTATACAAATATTGAAAAAGAGGCAGTGGCCATTGCCAGGAGCACAAACAGAATTTGAAAGTTTTTATTAGGTAAGAAGTTCCTTTTAAAGTCAGACCATAAACTGCTAGAGTTTATTTTTAACCCTAGAAAAGAGCTACTAAAAGTTATTTCTTCCAGGATTCTAAGATGGGCCATAAAATTATTGGCTTATGATATTGACAATGAGTATGTAAAAAGAAATATAATAGCAAGTCGATGTACTATCAAGGTTACAATTTAATAAAGATCAAAAAGAATAAATGGAAACCGAGTTGAAACTGACATTGGAAACTCTACAAGATCCAATATTAAACAATATTGTTGAAATAATAAGAAACAGGCTGAGTAATTGTTCAAAAGCTGAAATACCTTATAAAGAAATAAGGCAGAAATTAATGATGTTAATATGCAATGGAGATGTGATAATACCACCAGAAACTAATACAAAGAGATATTTTAAAAAGTGTACATAATGATATGCATTGTGGGATAATGGCTTCATAGAAGCGATTTAAATTGGCATGTTGGCCAGGATATTATTATAATGTAGAAATATATATATACATAAATACCTTAAATGTGCATAAATAAAGAATTTTCAACAAAGAAGAATACACTCACAGCCTAAAGAAATGGAACTGTGGTCTCATGTTCATATGGGCCATGCACACATTAATGGGATAGGACTATTTCAAATTATAGTAGACTCCTTTTCTGGATGGCATGAAGTCATTAAAGTTAAAGATAGAAAGACGACTGTAGTAAAACAAATTCTAAGTGGTATTAGTATCAAACAACACACCAGAATTTTGTGATAAAGATTTAAGTAATTGGTTGAGGCAGATCGGTGCAGACAGTAAAAATGGGATTAAAAGCATTTTCTCCAAGTAGAGATACTATAGATGATTACCTACCAAGGTTACTGCTTAGTTATAGGATGATTCCACATGCAGACAGATTGTAAAGCCCATCTGTGTTAAGAGGTAGACAAATAAAATCCCCATTAACAATGTCTTATTTGACAAATGACAGGATGTGATATAAGAAAGAAAAAGTAGCAAGTCCTGAGAGAGCTAATTTCATCATGCAGGTGGGACATAACATGGCCATTATATCAAAGAAAAGAAAAAGCCTAGTGCATCATTCTGACCAATTAAAACCCAGAATTGGAGAGGAAGAAGTCAGAGAAGAAAGGATGAGTTTTTCAGATTAGGATAATGCAATAGAAGACAAGCCTATGGATGATAGTATGAGTGACTCAGACATGAAAGAAGATGAAATGAGATCAAGATCTCCATTAAAAAGAATACAACAAACCTCAAGGGGAAGAGAGGGAAAGAAATTGTTGAAGAAATTTGAGAATAACCAAATGCTTCAATTCAGTTCAGGGAGGTGTAGTGGATTGGTAAATAGGATTGTCTATTTGCATATGTAACTTCAAAATATGGCATCATATTTTAATTATTAAATTTATAACAAGCCACATGGTAATATGTTTATTTTCTAAATGTAGAAGAAAATTCTCTTCTCAATATAAAAAAAAAAATGATGAAATATTAAGAATATATATCAGTGCAATCAAAGTATGTGTTCAAACATGGTTTCAGGCCTCAGCATCATTTTACCATTAATCCAGGATGTCCAATAAGTTTTTTGTGATACCACCAGGCTTTGTTTGCACTGTCACATTGCAATAGTTATTAGGGGGCAAGCAAATACAGTTTCTCTTCCAACTTTGAAGTCAATCTCTTTTGATATTAAACAAATCAGTCAGATATATCCATGTTGGTGGAAATGACACCTTGGCATCATATTACAACAGGATGATAAGTGTTTGTCATAAAGACAATATTCCTTCCCTAATGAGCCATTATAGCAGAATGAGCCATTATATATTTATTGTTTCTTTGTTTAAAAATATAAACTATCACTTTCATCAAAAGTAAAATTTCAATAAAATCATTTTTCTTATTGAAGCATTTTATTTTTCTTAATTGTGAATATAAAAATAGGAATCAATAATGTGTTATAATAATGTAATATAATAATGTAACGTAATGTAATATAATAATGTAACATAATGTAATAACTTATTTTCATGATAATCAGTGGTTGGTGGAGAGAGATAACTTACCAAACATTTTTTTCAGTGCCATGATATCTTTTTGCTAAGCTGTGTTTTGTTGACATTTTTCTAATTTGTGATCCTAGAAATAAAGAAAAGACATAAAAAAATAGGAATTAGGTTTATGAATATTTGAAAAAGAAAAATATGAAGTAGGCTAACCTTAACCAAAATGAATAAAATCATTAAAACCACATTTTTATGTAGAATTAGCGAAGTCATTTTAAAATTTGTTTTTATGTCTAGTCTGTCTGAAGTTATTATGCAAATCACATAAACCTCAAGAATTGAAATTTGCTTTGAAAAATTGTCAAATTTTAAATGATTCATTTAGACGTTAAAACAAAGCTGGAGTTAAATCTTTGGATAGTTTCAGCATGTTTTGTTAAAGTTATTGGATTTATTCTAAAAACTGCAGTCTTAAATTATTATGCAAAACCAGAAAATCACTTTTTTTACTTCAATAACAAGGTAGTAAAATCACTAACAGTTAACGCCTATAATAGAACAAATAACAAACATGTACGATAAGCCTTTGAAGCATATACACTTTAATATCATGACCCTTCCTCTCAATAACAGCCAGCAATCACTGATTTTGTTAATTTTCTTTTTTCTCTCAACAGGTGGTTTTAATTGTTTCACATGAATCTGCTTTCCTGTCATATTATTTGCCACCTTCATAATTGACCATTTTTGATCAGATTCAGATTGTGACTTGATGGTGGCCATTTCATTTTCTTCTTTCCTCTAAAAAAAAATTCACGGGTAACCTTAGATTCATGAGAAGGAGGATTTTTGTGCATAAAAACACACTTTACTTTGAAACTGTGAAAATGGAACTTGCAACATTCAAAGACAACCTTGTCCATGAAATTGCAATAGCTAGTACTGTTCAGTTTAAATCCTACATTCACTTTGAATGATCCAATAATGGTTTGGTCAACAACTCCAGCCCATACCATCACACAGCCAACTCCATTTAGCTACAGGAACATCTACATTGGATAAAATCCATCCTTTTGCCTATCTTTCAGGATCATTGAATGTCACCCGAGATTTGTCTGTGAAAATTACTTTAGAAAAGTTAATTTACATGTATTTCTTTGTCCAATTTTGACACTTTAAAATATTTGCTTTACTGAGAGGAGTTTGCCTAGATTTCTTGACAAATCTCAATTTTCAAAGTATTCTACAACTTTTGTCCTTCTTGACTCCCTCAGTTCCAGCCTGTTCAAAGATCTTAGTACTATTCAAAAATGGTTGTTTCACTATAATTTTTCTTTTGTTTCTAGTTCTCAATTTATATTTTCAACAGCACTCTTTACTATGTGATGATCTCTATGAAGCACCCTTCGATATCTCCAATGTGGGCATTCCCTCATTCAATAATTTAATGTCAACTCAACTGTAAATTGAGTTCTTGTTGCTAATCTAGTACTGCACTTAGATTCATAAAGTCTAGGTATCATAGCAAAGAGCTCCTCTGCACACTTACCATGAAAGTATTTATAGAAAAAGCACAAACATGTAAAAGGTAAAACTCACTACTGCCCAATTTAATTGATGAGATTGATGGACGCTGACAAAAGAAAAATTTAAACTTTAAAAATCTATTGTTTCAGATATTTAAAAAAAATAGTAAATTTAAGTCAAGGGAATTTGTTCAGAATTCTATTTTTTATCAGCTGTAAAAAAAAAACAAAACAAAAAAAAACAGTCATAAAATAAAATAAAATGTTCTCACACTATAAAATGGTTTCAAACTTTACATTTTTTTGAATCTTCAAACACCTCTTTATATCAACTTTATAAGCAACAACAAAGATCTGAAAGTTAAAATTGTATTGTAAAAATAAAATGTATATAATTTTTTTTTTTACAAATAAATATTCAGGGATTTTTTTTCCCCATGGAAACAAAAAAAAATATTTGCAACTCTCCAAAGAAAAAAAAAAGAAAAATTGAGTTTTCTTGAATATTTTGACAATTTCAGACAATATTTTTGAGGTGTTCACACTCAATGAAAATAAGGTCTCACCCTTTTACTGTTGAAACAAATGTAACTGCCTCTTCTGCTCCAACAGCTTCTTCTTTTGCACTTCCCAACAGTGGAACTACCTTCTTTTTACTTGCTTCTCTGATAACTACAATCTTCAAAAATTTAAATGTAACAATAACATCAATCGTCATCTTCTGATGTCTTGATCTCGATTCTTCTTTTTATTTTTTTCTCAATCTCCCCCCACCCCCCATACCCAATCTTTTATCTTCACCCCCTGTAACCCCTTGCACTCCAGCCTTGCTTGGGGTGAAATGCTTAAATAAATAAAACGATTCAATGACGTTCATTCATTATAATTTCAACGACATGCTATAATTCCCTGTTCTTTGGTAATCTTATTTTTTTTAAAAAAGTGTGTATATTGTTTTTCTTTTTCACGTTACGATATTGCGTATGATTTTGGAAGTACCCAGTGGAGTTTTAAAGGGTGAATATTTTTTTTATTCTCTTAAAAAATGCAAATTCACGTTCAAGCTCATAAATTTCACCCACTCCGTTTTGGTTCTTTAAATGTTTAACGTTAATTTATCAGCCAAGCTGATAAAAAGAGAAACAAGGTCTTTTAATCAAAATTTACAATGTTCTAAAAAAGAAGGAAAAATTTCAAAAAATAAGTAAAAAATACTTTGATCTTTCCTCTAAAAAGTAACATAAGCATTTAGACGCGAAAATTTTGTTTTTCATCAACTTTGGCGTCTTTTTAATCATGCTATGCTCTTTTTTTAGCGATCCAACAGAGTACCCTATTTAAACAATTTTTGAAAAAATTTAAAATCCATAAAAAAAAAATAACTTTAATTTGTCAAAAATAAAATCAATGCTTTGGAAAATTATTTTAAATATAATTTCAGTTATTTATTTAGAATGATTTTCTGGGAACAGTCAAATTAATTTATATAGTTTTTTTAAACTAAAGTTTTTAGTTCTTTGCCGGTTTGTAGGATCGGTCCAAACTTTGTGTTAGTTTATGAGTACACGCACACTCACATTTAAAAGACAAATGTTTTGTTGGCATTACGAAAATAGAATCAAAATCTAACTTCAGAGACAACCTTCAGAAGATGAAAGAAAAAGCATATATTTTACAGAGATTACAACCGATTACAAACAAAAAAAAAAAAAAAAAAACGATTCTACTAACCTAAACGTCAACGTTGCCTTTTTACTTTCGAATGCTGTTTGCTGTTTACGGTGTCGAGTGAAAAAAATCCACTTTTATTGAATTGAATTTTTAAATAATCTCAGTTTTTTTTAATCATTGGTAGTTAATTTTTAAAAAAATAAAATCCTCAAAAATGTTATTTATTAATGAAAGGGTGTTTTGTTCATGAATGATAGAAGCAGACACTTTTCTTATTTCAACAAGACATGAAAGTGAAGCATAATTATTTAGAACCCATCGTACGGCTTACGATCGTACGAACCTTTGGGTTTTATTTTTAACGGTTTGTACTACTAATAAATTATTAATAAATATTTTACATACTTTTAGTTAGTCTGTAGAAGAGAAAAGAATCAGATGATAGACCATATAGCTGCAATCTTTTAATTATTTTCTTTTTCGCAATATTGACAAAAAATGCAAACATTACGCAAAAGGCAAAACAAAAAAAACTGTACCTCGATTTTAAGCAAAAACTAACAAACAAAATAAGTGAAAGCGTAAAAAATAAAATAAAATGAAACAAATCAACTTCGTTACTGATTCCAATGTTTGACCTAAAAATTTATTTTACGGTAAAAGTTTGGCTCATTACGCTATAATTTTCATTTTTTTATCGTTACGATGAGCCAAAAATTTGAATATAAATATTCCTTAATCGGCATGTCCACCACTTTGAAAATGATTTTTGAAGCTACAAGAAAACAATTTCGGGTTTAGCCTTGAGCAATTCTGTTTTGCTTTTTTTGTGTCTGCTGTATGTGAAAAAGAAAGCCAAAAAAAAAAAAAAATGAATAAAGAAGAGAAGACGATTATAAAAAAATAGACTGACTGAAAAATAAAAAAAAATGAACTTGGTTCGGGTAAATTTACCTGTTAAGAAGAGCTTCGTTGAGGATTTTAGTTTCAACATGCGTAGTAGGTGTAAAGTCGCAAGTATCTTCATTTTAAGAATAAACTTGCCTTAATTAATTTAATTATTTTATCAGTTCAGCAAATTGCCATGTAAAGTGGAACTCCAAGTCTGACACGGAAAGAAGGATTATTCATTAAATTCGCCGGAAAAAAAAAAGTAAAAACTATTCACGAGTCAATGTTTTTTTTACTTTAAGCTTCAGCTTTCAGTTAGTTTTGTTTTCTCGGAAAAAATATTAAGAAAGATTTTTGGAGGACGTATTCCTTGATAATAATTCCCCCTGCCTTAACAATCGAAGACCTTGGTGCGCCTTTCGTAAAAAGGTCATCAATTTACATTACAATCTTTACTTAGACTTGTGTAGTGTAGTGTACTGTAGAGTAAATTTTTTTCTTCTTATAATTATTATACTAATTAGCTAATAAGTTAATAGAATTGAATTCTTGGTTTTACTTAGTATTGATTGAGTTTCCTCTCTACATGATTGATCATTCATCAGTGAATAATTTATTTTATAAATAACTTGTTTTAATGAGGTTTAACCCCTCCCTAGTATTTAAAAAAAATTTTTTTTAATTTTTTTACTCGACTAAGAGGAGAATGTTTTTTTCTTGATATGAAAAATATAAATAAAATAATTTACTTGCCTTCATGCTTTACGACAAATTTTGTAACGTTGAACTTGAATATATTGAGTATTGACATTTTTTTACTCATTGCTGTGTGATGAATCGAGAAAAATAAAGTAAACTGAAACAAGTTCTTGCCAGACTTAAATTCGCTGAAGCGATTATTATTATTATTATTATTATTTTATTAACAATACCAGTGAAGTGAAAAGGAAAACGAAATTCGAAATGTTCAATAATTCGTTAAAAAAAGAGAAAATGAAAAAAGGCCCCAAATTTGATAAACAGTTTTTTTTATCGTCTATTATTAAGAGGAAAAACTAAAGTATTTTTTTGATTTTAGTTAAAATAAAAATCTTGGGGTTTTTTTTTTGAGTCAGCAAAATTTATATAAAATTGATCAATCATGTCAGTAGCTATTTTTGACAATTTTCGAAACAAAGGTGAAATTTTCCATTTAAAAATTTGGTAAAATTCAATTATATTTTTGAAAAGTTATTTTAGGAAAATTAAAAAATTTAAAGTTTTCTTAATGTAATTGGAAACAAACATTACTTAATATTTTAGCAGGAAAAAATAGTTGGAAATAAGAGAAGCATGTTTAACTGGTGATTTGTGTTGGAAATGTGAATTGACGTTTACGTCAATATATGGACAACTAACGACTGGGCACAGACGAAAGGACAGAAGTGACAGTATTTTTCGAATTTTAAGTGAACCAGCTTATAAGGCAATTCTTAAAAATTAAATACTTTCAAAAGTCTAATATTTGATTGATTTTTAGGTACTTTTTTTTTTTGTTTTTTTTTAACGAAGATAGATCCAAAGCCTGCACTGTTTCTGTCCCTAAAATTAAATTTTAAAAAAGAAAGAAACAACTAATAATTGCAGTATATCTCTCACTGAAAAAGAAAAAAAGATGTTTATTTTATAAAAAAATGAAAAGACAATATTTAGTAAAATATGTAAAAAAAGAAAATTAAAAAGTTTGAAAATGCGACGATGATGATCTGTCATTCAGAGAATTTGATACAGTGTAACCCGGAATAAAAGAGAGTTGTCGGGACCGGAGAAGAAGTCTCTTATATCCGGGTTTCTCTTATATCCGGGTTGGTCTATTTTGTTTAGGTAAGTATGGGAACACTTTGGGACCAGAGAAAATCTCTCTTATATCCGGGTTTCTCTTATATCCGGGTTACACTGTATGTGCTCTAGCCAGAAAAAAGCAACGTAATTTAGGAGGTCGAATCCTTGTTATCAGAAGAAACAACTCTTAAAACACGTGACATTATTTCTGAATTGTGCCCTCGTAGTTTTGCCGGAAACGTTTTTAATGCATATTTTGGCATATTAAAAGATTATTTTAAAAATACTAACGTTTACTTTAAGCTTTCAAATTTAAGATCTGTACAAATACATCTTTTTAATAAGAGCATTTTCAAAAAGACACATATTTAAACTTAATTTTAAAATATCTAACAACTTTATCACATTTTATATTCAAAATTGAAAAAAAAAGGAAGAAAACAATTCTTGTAAAAATTCATTTTTCATCGGAAAAATATTTTGGCTTCAGACAATAATGTCCTTAATATATATTATTCATAAAAAAACATTACAAGCTTTTCGAATTAAATAATGGCTTAGTTTTATTGGGTTTTGTATTTTACAATTCAGAGCCAAATTTTGTGTAGAAATGCTTATCGATTTACAAAAAATCGATGATTTATATTCTTCAAAATCTTCTGAATTTAATTAAAATAATCACAAAAATACACATTTTCGAATTTTCATAAAATTAAGTAAGTGGGGGAGGTGGGTAACAAATGTAAAAAACCATTTACCTGACTTTCTAAAAAACAAAGATTTCTAAAATAATTTCATTCATTTTTTTAATAAGATCTGAAAGTTTCATTAAAATCACACAATTATTTGATTTTTGCAAGAATTTCCAAATTAGGGGGCTCTTCAACTGAAAAAGCGTTAAGAAAAACTCATTGTTAACTATTATTACATGCCTGCTGACCTAAAAAAAGCAACAAGCCTCTCCCCCCCACAAAAAAAATAAGATTTTTAACCAAAATTTCGAAATGATTAAAAATTTTAAAAAAGTAATTAAAAATACTTTTGTCTTTCCTCTTAATATTAATATAAACATTTTGACGATAAAACTTTGTTTTTATTGAGTTTGGGACCTTTTTTCATCATGCCTTGTTGTTTTTTCGGTGAATTATTGAACATAGCTGATGATAAAAAATGTGCGAAAATAAGATTTTACTCTTCTTTATGTAAGTTAAATAACTTAAATAACTTATAATTTTTTTTAATGGTAATATTGTTTATTGATAATTATCTTGTTTAAAATGCATCTTCTAAAAAAGAGAACTACAAGTAGATCGACGGAGCGTAATGGAAAGAAAATTTCAAGTTAAAATTTTTAAATGTCAGACATTTGTTATTCTTCCTGTGTATCTGATTCCTTTATTATTATTTTTTTAGCGTTTATTATTGTCGTATGACATGTGCATATGATTTGGTCACTAAGAGAATTTTTGTGAAAACCTCTGTTGGGAAATATGAATGTAACTTGTAAGTCAATGAGAAGAGAGAACTTGTAGCTCAACAAGAATAAAACAAAATAAAATATCCGAGAAGAAATAATATAAAAGTTCAGAATTTGGATCAAGCGGGTTGAGAAATATTGACCTCACGACGGTTGAGCCGAAACACAGATTGAATCAAACGGGACATGTGAAGGCTCTGTCGTTTAGTGTTTAAAGTACACGAAGCCTAAGATGGGATGATAATGCTTTTTTTTTATTTATTTTCTTTGTAAAGTTAGTTAGCCATAATCATTGATGCATTTGTTTGACAGTTGTCAGTTCAGTTACACTTTTCATTCGTACAGCAGACACCATAAAGCTATAATCATTGTATGAAATCATAACTCATAAATACAATGTAGAAATAATAAAGAGTTTTATGTTTCAATGTTCATTTGCAATGAATAACATATTTACAAGTTTAAGAATCAAAAGGATTTGTGTTAGAATCAAAAGAGTTAGTGTTGAATTCTTTACATTACAATCTAAATATGATAAAATGTTTCTTAGGCCAAATTCAAATTATTAAAATTGATATTTTTATATTTTGTTCTTACGTTTGCCGTTGGAATTTTAGTGAAATGATAATATATGTGATGGATTTGATTTTACTCAAGTATTGCAATGTCCAGAGATAAATGGGTAACTTAATTAGATAAATATATAATTGTCGAATTTCTTTGAAAATTTTGCACATCATTGTAGATAAGCTGGTATTAGCTCTGTTGCGTCTCTGAATGGATGGACTTGACATGAGCGAATCCATTTTGATGATTTTCCAGTGTCTACCTATCAGCTGGTTCGACTGTATTTTCAGAGTGACCTCCTGCTGCACACGTTTAAAGAATGAAGAATTTCGTGTGATTTGGCGGTCATCATGAACCTGCAGTCACCATATTCTCCTTTCTTTGGATGACCGTGCATGGCTTCAGATTGAAGGGCAGGGAGAACTTCTTGTTGTGGCTCGGTTCTTTAACAACAAGATGCCGCCTGGTAGAAATAGCGATGTTTGGATACAGCGCCTCTGATCTGAATTTGTCTTCATCTTGCCTTTGCTGATGGTGTCATTTGCAGTGATGCGGAATGGGCGAGAACTGAAATTTTGGGATGGGCAAAATATCGTAAACCGACCTTCCTGTGTAGGCTTCGAAAAGATGCACCCTAGTTGTACTGTGTGGTATGGCCCTCTACTAGCAGAAAAAAATTGTGTAACTGCGTTTACCGGTTCTGGCTTTCCAGTCGTAAGGATAAATTTGTTTATTATCTCCATGAAGCGTTCGACCTCATCATTTTCTTCAGGCCGACTGAATGGTAAAGACCCTGAATAATTCATGACTTTGAAAGGGAGGCCCATTATCTGTCTAGAGGATTAGTGTCGGCAAGCCTTCCTGACAAATATAAAGTTTTTACGAGGTGTTGACGGGATTATCTCGACTTCAGGAAAACGCCTGTATTCATCAATGGCATGAAAGATCCTGAGAAGTCTAGCGTAATTTCAGTTCATGAAGCAGAGGGTAACGGTATCGAGCATAACGCTTCATGCTGAACTGGACGCCTCACATCGAATACAAGCTCGAACTATCTTGGTGAGTGTAGTGTGTGATGTCAGTTATCCTCTTCTGTAGCACTGATGGAACTACCAAACACTGATCACGAAGAACAACACTGTCTGCGATAGATAGCTCATGCTTGAATTAGACGAAACTGGATAAGTCTGAATCTTGCCGCCAAGAAGACTGGATTGTTCACATCAGGGGATTTTTTCAGAGGGGGAGATATTTTACATTTTTTTTTAACCAAAAGTCAGTTTAATTAAAGAACAAACGAATATATACGTTTTAATTAAAAAGCATAACATTTTGCCTTAATTCAAAGATTCAATAAAAACTGAGCATACGTGATGAAAAAATGTTCCAAATTTAGTTAAACAAAGTTTTATTGTCAAAATGTTTGTTATTCTTAAGAGGAAAGATCAACGGATCTTATGATTATTAAATTATATTATTTAATCCCTTTTAGAACCTTCAAAATTTTGGTTAATTTTTTTCTTGTTGCGTCAACGGGTGGCCACAAATTAGTCTGGGAAAATTTAACGTCTTTTTGCGGTGAAATAAAATTGACTTGGAAATTCGTGCAAAAATCCGAAAATCGTCAGATTTTAAAGAAACTTTCAGAACTTATTTACAAATAATTTTTTAAATGTTTCTTTAGAAAATTTTGGTAATTTTTTTTTTACATTTGTTACGCCCCACTTGTAAGGTTTGATGTTTATATAAGTTATAAGCACAAGTCCTTGGACAATTTAAAAAATCATATTTTTTTTTTACTGTAAAATAGTATCCCTAGTTACAGAAAACCTGCTCTGAATCGTAAGATAAAAAGTACAGTAAGATATATTATGGATACTATTGTCTTAAGAAAATTATCGATGAATAATGATTTTTTACAAGAATTGTTTGCATTTTCTTTTTTAAATTCGAAGTATAATAATTCATAAAGATTTAAATCTTTTAAAATTATGTATAAATTTGTAGCGGTTAGGTGATATTGTTATTAAGTAAAAACTATATTTACTAATCATAAATGAAAAAGCTTACTACAATTCAGCGATCCTTAAATTTTCAAGATTATTGCGTAGTTAAAACATTACATAAAAAAGACGTCCACGTTATGTTTTAGATATTTTAAACTAAAAGTAAGTAATATTTATTTAAAATCAGATTAATGAACGTAAAATCAGTTAATCTTCGTAAAATAATACTTCACAAAAGTACATTTTATTTTTGAAAGTTTTTTTTTTTAATAAAGATGATTAGGTTGTGTTGACAGATTTGTCAATATGAATGACAAGTAGCCTAACAACTCATTAAAATCGGCTCCAGACGAGAAGAAACTAAAAACGCTTTCTGATGGCTAATAAACAAAACAACAACAAAAAAAATTAAATTTCATATGTTCTCAACTATGCACGCATCATATAGGTTTAGTGTGTATCCTAAATTTGCGCCAAATTTCTTGGAGATTACCACGTGAGTTGAAACATCAATAAATACGAAACATCATTCGACTTCGACATGAGTCTTATGAATTTTCTGAGTTCGGTAACACGAATCCATGTCACATATTTTACCAGGCTTTAAGTTCAATTTAATTAACATTTCCACGGCTTGCTAACTACGCCCACTCAACTATATAAACTCAACAGAAAACATCAAATGGCACATTCAATCAAAGAGAGACAACTTCATACACAGAACAGTAAGTCGAGTACAATATTACAAAATTCAACACCAAAAACAAACTATTTAATTTTCCTACAACACCCAAAATACCTTATCAAACTTACCCATTTTTATACACACAATTTCTAAGCTCTTAATCTTTCATATAATATCTTCATAAACACTTCAATCCACACAAGAAAAAACTTTGAAGCAATTTAAACAACTCTCAACATACAATTTTGTACCTTTCTATTGGTTATATATAAAAAAAATATTTATTGTTGAACCAAAATATTGTTTCATATCGTTATTTCTCTTGTTGTTTGCTTTTTGTTACATTTGTGAAGTTTAAAAAGTAGCGGGTTAATCGTGCAGAAATGAAATTTTTTTTGATTATTTTTACTCATTGATATTTTATTATTTTAAGTAAAACTACTGGCAATGTTCACAACTAATTGAAGCGGAGCGTTTTTAAAACTTAGCAAATCATTTCAGCTTGTCACGGAAATAAAAAAGAACCTAAAATTAATTTTAATGAATTTAAATTTTCTGAAAAATAAAAATATTTTTTGATTGATTTACAAGAAAATGTAATCAGATTTTTCTATGACATTAAAAAAAATGTTAATATTGTCAGTTGAAATTGGGGAAATTTAAAATTAATTGGTAATTTCTGCCTGGAATTCTTGGGGAGGACATATCAGTATTTACTTTATTTACAATCGGACTAATGTCGTCACTTCTGCTGTTATCACAATATTTTGGTTTTTGTATCCTCCGACTTTCTATAGGTGTCTATCGATCTGTGAAAGTACCAGGGAATTTAAATTTGAACTCTTTATTTATTCTACAGGAGTAGACGCTTCTCGCCCCGCTCTCCATGTCTCGGAATATCTCGTCTTGACCTTTTTAGTACGACCCAGTTATGGATCGTTGTATTTCCTCTGAGTCTGATTTTGTTCTACTCACAATTAAATCAATAATGTTGATTATGATGATTGTAACCACTTCCAGTTCCACTAGGGAATGCTGGGAGAAAGTCGGATTCAGCGGATGTTTGAATATTAAAGTTGTTAATGTTAAAGTTTACCACGTCTCGTGTCGTCTTTATGTTGCTTCGACTTTTCAGCGACCAGTTTTATATCACGTATCTTTCTCCTCTAAGCCCAGTGGAATATTTACTATGCCACCAAATTAATGAAACAACACTTTAATCTTCTTGGCTAGTGACACCCAAACTTTTCCTGGTTGTTGTTCCCTTGCCTTCAAGGCCACATCCCTAACACCAACGTCTCACGCCTTTATGAAGAAAATTATTTCTTGGTATTATGTAAAACTCAAAACAACTGATCTAACACGGTAAACACATATGCATTTCGCCCTTACTTAAATACAATTAGAACATCTCTATAGCTATATAGCTACATCTACAAAATTAGTTCTTTGGCCCCTGCAGACGTCAGATTTCTGATCTGGCTGACCTGTGGCGTATCCTCTTCAGATAACATCAGAAAAATACAAACAAACGTTCGGATTTTTAATTTCGAACAGAATAAAATAAAACCATGTGTGAGTGTATAATTTTAATTTTATTCATTACGTGTTCCTTAATTGTAAATGACTTGAATTTTGTCATATAGATTTGTAAATAAAAGAAAAAAATATTACTTGGTTCTATAATCTAATGTCACCACCATACCGTACTCTACCACCCCAGTTTTTTCTAAACGCCTCTCTCCTGTCTCGTTTTCCTCACCGGTCACTGAATCTTTTCACCACTCCCCGAGGGGCGGTACTGACCATGAATCCAAACTCTAGACTATTGTGCCGTGGAATAATCCTGAACCTAGAAGTTAGAGTCTTAAAGCTAATGTGTTTATTAACTCTGATGCTGTCATCTTGCTGTCCAACTTGGCTATTTCTACCGCCACTTCTTTTTATTATTGTTACAGCCTTGCTGTCAAGTTTGGCTCTGTCTGCCGTCGTTTCCATTTGTCAACAGCAACGTGAACGAAGACATTCTTTAGCAGTAAAGACAAAGATAAAGATAGACTCTAATAAGATATGATTAAGTCATACGATGAAGAATTTGAAAGGGTCCATGGTTCATCAAATAGGGAAGCTAGAACAAATGTAAGATTGGAGTAGCTGTAGCAACAAGAGCCCCTGTGGCTTGGCAAAAACATTTGTCAATATCAGCAAATACCAGTTGAGTGCCATTTCAACTTTGCCATAATCATTAGGTTAGTTCCATACTTAGATATGATAACTCCATTTGAGAAGGTTGCTTTGCAGATTACTATGGCACATATGGATGAATTAAGATGGAAGCAGGGACAAGCACTAGAAAAGGTCAAACTGCTGAAAACAAAAATCAGAAGGGAAGAAAAGTTGGTCATTAAAATTCTACAGTGACACTAGTATAATCATATTGCAAGCAAAGGCAACACGACAGTAGAGATGGAATACGCTGAGAAAATGTTGGGGTTGATAGCAATAGCAAAATGTGAAAAATGATCCGAGTATAAAAACGAAGCGGAAAATGTCATAGATCCCAAATAAGAATAAGAGGACAACTTCACACTGAATTAGTATAGACAGTTGACTAAACGCTATATATATAACAGTTATATATATATATATATATATATATATATATATATATATATATATATATATATATATATTGATGCATGTTTCATTAAATAATATAGACAAGTTTTGTCTATTTTATGTAAATTCTTTTCATATCGTTTGATAAGCTTAATAACATATTCATTAAAAGAAGAAAGAAAATCACAATATTGATACATATTTTTTAATCCTATCTAAGATGACAATTAACTTACAATATATTGTAATGTAATTGTCATCTTTGAGAATGGCTTATGTAAGCCGAAAGCTTAGATACGATTAAAAAATATTGAGTATCAATGTATCAATATTGAGATTTTCTTTCTTCTTTTAATAATAACGTTATTAAGCTTATCAGATGATATGAAAATAATTTACATAAAATAAATAGAAAAAACTTGTCTATATTATTTAATGAGACATGCATCAATGAAAAAAAATGCTGCCCCCCACACACACATATATATATATATATAATAATTATTAAAAAAAAATATGATTCCTTCGCTACATAAGAGTTCTCATGTTTCAATATAATTATTGAAATTAAATTGAATTAAAGTATCAAGCCCTGTTTCATTCTCAAGCGAAAATTTAGGAATAACCAATCTTGAAATTTACGCATCTTTATAAGCATGTTCATTCGTAAAATTAATCACTATGGAAACGGCCGGGGCGACCATTTTGATGAGGTGCATAACAGTTAATTTGTATCCAAATATGAGTCACCTTCGGAAAGAGGTCAAAAGAAAGAAAGAGGGCCGGGGTGTCTATTTCAAAGAGAATGATGGCATTCATGTACGCACACCGTCTGGTCAGTCACAGCGACAGATAGCTGTTAATTAATAATACGTCATTAAGTGTCTAATTGGAGTAATGGATAGCGGCTTGGATTGAGGAATCGCAGAGCCGAGTTCGAATTCCAGTCGAATCCATTACATTCACTTACATGCTAATACCCTTGGGAAAGGTATGAACCCTCATCTTCTCCAGCTATGGGTAAAATAGCAGGACAGACTGGGTTCTATAGCCTTGGATGGCAACTGGTCTAGGAGAAGGACAACTCTGAATTCAAAACCTGCGGAGGGTCGTTTGGGAACCTTGTGGCACTTAGTGCACCAGGTCTCTGTATTCGTCCCTTCAAAAAGTGTGGATGGTCCTGCACGAGGACTTCACCACTATAATCAAATCTATATGCATGTATATGTATATATATATATATATAACTTAGATCGATGGATGTCAAATGTCTCCATAATTTGAGAAATATTCTATCGATTATCATACCCTGTTGAAAATTAGGTAAGTCACTGCAGCTTGGTTTGAGCAGCTTATCTGGTGTTTACACTGACGCGCTAGATGTCAGATCACAACTGATATATATCAGAGCATTTCCATGACATCCAAGTAGGTGACGCTTCCTACCATTAACTTTACATACATACATGACTTCTAGCATGCGTACGCACGTGTGTCTTTTGAGGATGGGCGAATGATCGAGTGGTTAGAATGTTAGCGTTCGGACTATGAGATCAGGCCTCAAAACTCGCCATGGTAGATTTATCAAGAAGAGATCTTGATAATAACGGGCTGTAGAGACGATACCAGCATACACCGTCATTGAGAATTGATTCAAAATCTATACCACGGGTTTACTAAAGTCGTATTAGCGAAATTATGTACACGGAACTATTCAGAAGCCGTCGATGGGTATGCTGGTACGAAGTCACAGATTTTGTGAGAGAGGGTTTGAGTGCACTGGCTTTGGTCAACTATTGACCGCACCAGATTGTAACTAAGGTCCGCGCAGAATAGTTACAATGTAAATCACAGGTTGACTCTGATGTAGCTGAGCTAATTGATTCTTTTAAAAACCCTAAGAAAAAATTATAGTTCAAACAAATGTTTGAGGTAACATTTAATTTTATAAGCCAATGACACACAACAAAGACAGACGACACGAGCCGAATTTAGAAAAACAGACGATAAATTTATTAACACGCAAAATATGAAAGAATTACACAAATTAAGTACTATGTGTGCCAAATGATGGCCAATAAGAAATAAATCACTGCAAATAAAATATGCTTCATTTAATCTTTTACAATAAAAATGACTATTCTGCATAAAGTCTCTAGAAATGGTAAACATGTAAATAAATATAGAAATATTTCTCTGAATGATTTTCAAAGAAAAATGTTTAAAGCAAAGTTCGTGGTAACTGCAAAGAACATAACAATCTCAACAGTCGAAAAATTTTTCTTGATGTCGAGGCGACATTGATTTTATTTTCAAATTCTTGTCTAGTGGCCGTCAATTTTCTTCCGTGTTGTTTTTTCTTGACCGGGCCGACCTTGATCGCTGCAGCAGCTTTTCGTCGACTCTATGAATTCAGTTCAGTCTTTTGTTTGTATTCACTAAGATAGGCTCCAGATTTCCTTCTCGGAATTTGAAGGGAAACCTTTTGATTAGTTCCGAGTGAAACCAAACGCACTTATTTTACAAATTGGAATGACCCCAAAATATTTTTAAAATTCAAAAGTTTATGCTAGAGCCTAACACAGCGTCTGTTTTCTTTCAGAAAAGCAGACGATACACGCTTAAGCAGTTTTAATTTCTTATAGAGCAGGTATCTGTAACAAGGATTAGTTAGCCAACTTAGCAGCCATTATATACTTATATGCTGGGGAAGTCTTTAATCATTTCTGATCAAATAACCAAACATCAGTTTTTTTTCTCTAGATAATGGAGCTTTGATTGGGTCGACAACTTATCAGAAACCTCATATATATGGGGTGCTACTGAAAATTTATTTGCTTTATCCTCTTCCAAATATCTGCCAAAATAATTGATTGTTTTTACGGCTTATCATCCCTTTGTACATTATTTAAAGCCGAAACATTTTTGTAGTTAAAAAAATCATTTTTTCGAGTGAATGCTGCATTAACAATTAATGATTAATAGCAATAATTTTCTAGATACAAATCCTACTATTTAATCTATAGATGAGGGAAAGAGACGGATTCATATCTTTCCTAAGAGTATTTATGTGTAAGCGAATATAACGAATTTGATTGGAATTTGAAATAGGCTATCTTATTCTGGCCTACTATCCATTACACCATCCACACACCCCAGGCCAGATGAACAAACATTAGTTTGTTTTTAAATGGCTTCTTTATCCAGACGATATATATATATATATATATATATATATATATATATATATATATATATATTTTTAAGGCTCTTTGTAAATAGAGTGCTCCACACACACACACACACACACACATCAGGCACGTGCCGTCAGTAATTAATCAGGGTAGGCAGCTTGTGATCTTTATGTAGTAAATCTGAAAAAAAAAAAAAAAACATATTTTCCATTTTATGCATAATAATCAAAAGTAACCTTCATCAGTTTGTTGGATTAGGTGCATATTGTGCCACAGAAGGAAAATGTAGCTGCTGATCTATTTTATTCAGGGTAGGTACTGCCTACATTGACTATCTTGATGGCACGTCCCTCACACACATACACACATATATATGTTTTATCTTCCTGTGTATTCGGGAAATCTTAATAAAGATATATAATACATAAATATATAAACACTGGTCGTTCATTCAGTTTTTTTTAAAATTTTATTTCTTTCTTTATTTGAACCTTTAAGTTTCTAAGCTTTAAGTTTTTCCAAAGTGTATTTCGCTTTCCAGATATCATCAGCATATTCTTTGATAGTTCGGTCACTGGAAAATTTACCACAGGCTGCAATGTTCAGGAGAGCTTTCTTTGTCCACTCAATTTTTCTCAAATAGAGTTGATCAGCAACATCCTGGGTCCTTACGTAATCGCGGTAGTCTGCTAAAAGTAGATAGTGATCAGAATGGTAAAGTATGTCAAAAATTTCCATGAATTGACCTTGACAGCCACAGCTAAAGTAGTCATCTTTGATCATGTCCATGGTTCGACGCAGTTCACTTCCTTTATGGTAATAATCGGAAGACTTGTAACCAGAACTTCTTAGTTTTTTCACGTCTTGAACGGTCAGTCCAAAAATAAACATATTCTCTTTACCGACTTCTTCGGCCATTTCCACATTAGCACCGTCCATGGTACCAATTGTTAGCGCTCCGTTAGCCATGAATTTCATGTTACCTGTTCCGGAAGCCTCAGTTCCAGCCGTTGAGATTTGTTCACTCAGATCCGTAGCAGGTATAACCTTTTCAGCTAAAGAAACGCAGTAGTTTTCGAGATAGACAACTTTCAGTTTGCTTCCTATATCTGGATCGTTGTTCACGACATGTGCAATGTTGTTTATTAGTTTGATAATTAATTTAGCAACTCGATAACCAGGTGCTGCTTTTCCGCCAATCATAATCGTGCGGGCAACTCTGTAGGTCTTGTCGAATTTAATACGGCAGTATCTGGTGATTATATGAAGACAGTTCAGCAATTGGCGTTTGTATTCGTGCATTCGCTTCACCTGCACATCGAACATGGAGTCCACATTCACAGTTATATCATAATGTTCTTTAATGTATGAAGCTAGACGTTCCTTGTTCTTTTTTTTGACAGCTGCCAATAGACCAAGGAAGTTTTCGTTACCTCCAAACTTCTCTAAAGAGCACAACTGGTCCAAATCAGTAATCCATTTTTCACCAATGTTGCTTGTAATCAGTTCTGCTAAAGCTGGATTACACTGTAACAGCCATCGCCGTTGTGTTATTCCGTTGGTTTTATTTTGAAATTTATTGGGTGTTAGCTCGAAAAAGTCTTTGAATAAATCTGATTTAATAAGTTCTGAGTGGAGAGCTGCTACACCATTTACGGCATGAGATCCCACAATACTCAAGTAAGACATATTTATCTTATCAAAAGGTTCATTTTCCACGATCGACATTCTTTTCAACCGATCATTATCTGAAGGCCAAATAGTGGCTAGATTTTTCAAATGAAGATGATTAATGTGGAATATGATCTGCAAATGACGTGGAAGTAGCCTTTCCAGTAGAGACACTGGCCATCGTTCCAAAGCCTCTGACATTAACGTGTGGTTGGTGTATGCAAAAGTCTTGCAACTGATATTCCAGGCGGTGTCCCAATCCAGTTCTTCTTTATCAAGAAGAACTCGCATCAATTCGGGTATAGCCATTGCAGGATGAGTATCATTTAACTGAATGGCCACCTTCTCGGGTAACTGAAGAAACATTTCTTTGCCTTTATTTCTTTTTCCATGGCTGTCTTCTTTAAATCGCCTGAGGATATCATGAACTGTGGCCGCCACCAAGAAATATTCTTGCTTTAAACGCAATTCTTGACCCTCAAAAAATGCGTCATTTGGGTAAAGAACACAAGAAATGTTCTCTGCTACATTTCTTTCAATTACCGCACGAATGTAATCGCCATTGTTGAAAAAATGAAGATGGAAGTCTTTTGGAGCCTTCGCCGACCACAATCTCAATGTATTCACCCGATTATTATTATAACCTGGAACTGGGTAATCGTATGGCGTAGCAATTACAACAGTTGTATCAACCCATTTGAAGCGATTATTATGATTTTCGACTCTTCCTCCAAAATTTATTTCGACTCTATATCCAGGCAATGGTTTTTCCCAAGGATTCTCAAATACCAACCAATCGTCAGCATCTTCAAATTGCCAACCATCTTTGATGTATTGCTTAAAGATGCCGTAATTGTAACGAATCCCATACCCGTAGCCAGCGATTCCCAACGTTGCCATTGAGTCTAAGAAGCAAGCAGCCAAACGACCCAGACCCCCGTTTCCCAACCCTGCCTCTTTTTCGTGTTCTATTAATTTATTCAAGTCCAAGTTGAGTTCTTTCATCGCTTCTTCAAATGCGTTTCTGTTACGAAGGCAAAGGATAGAATTTTCTAAGAACCTGCCCATGTAAAACTCCATCGAAATATAGTAAACTCTTTTGGGGTCTGTGTCAGAATAATGTTGTTGCGTACGCATCCAGCGTCCAACAAGATGCTCCTTAACGGTGAGTGCTAAAGCGAAATAGTAATCTCTATCGGTGGCTACATTTCGGTCTCTCATAAGAGTAAAATGCAGATGTCGATTAAAAGTATCCTTTATGTTTTGTATGTCATCATCTGTAGGCATTATATTGCGCATAGTGACACCTTTTTTTAATGTCGCCATTATGCTTCAGATATTAGTATAGAAGGATTAGAAAGATATATGAGTACTTTTTCTGTAAGAAAAAATCGAAATGTGAAATTTACCTAAGTGAAATCCCTAAAGAAAGAAAAAAGTAAACGTGGATATTGATTTCGTCACAAAAACGGATGACATCATATGATAGATGACGCTAAGCAAAGATTTTGCCAACTGCAAGTTTCGAAAATTATTTTAACCGTGGAACAATATCATTAAAATAAATAAATAAATCCACTGCTGCCACTATAAGTTAATATAGGGAGAAGAGGACGAGGAGGAGGTTTTCTCTTCCTCTCTTGCCGAACTCTCTGCAGAGTTTCGTTTGGGGAGATAGACAAACCCGACTCCGTGTATACGGAGTCTACGGGCAATTTTTGGTCGAGCCTAGGGAACGCCCCACATTAAAACTGGCTTCGTGCCACATCTTGTCTTGTGGGGAGGTTGATAAATAGAGAGGCTTGTTATTATCTTCGGCATGACAAACTGAATGCAGATGGGCTTAGTTCTACTTCCAATTGACATAGAATTTAAAAAGAGAGGGGTTCGTGAGTAATGTTGGTGTCTTTTTTGGTACAAGCCGCACGGGATTGGGTAATTTTTGCTTCTACTCACACGTATGCGTGTGAATGCTCACATTAAAAACATATGTGTGTCTTATTTACCCCCCGCCCCGGGGTGCAGAATGGTAAATAAACCCGAAATACTCACCGTTTTTGAGAAAAAAACATTTGACTATTAACCGCTATTGGGAATAGAATAGTTCTTGAAAAGTCGAGTCGATTAATATAAATTTTAGGAATGTTATTTGTAAGTAAAGTACTTTTAAAGAAGTTTAAAATAAATAATTGAAAAGATTGTATTCAATTAATCAATGTTGGAATTTGGTTTCATACTTCTGAGCCATTCAAGTACTTTAAGGAAACGAATTTTCAACTTTTCTTTTAACAACGAAACAACAAAGATTGTTTTTAAATATTTGTCATCAGATTAAAATCAAGTGTAATATTCCATAATGCTAAATTAATGAAGTCAGGGAATACCAACTCAACTTTAATGCGACCGCAGCTTATTACTAACATTGGTTCCGACTAAGTTGTTCACGATGAGAAAAAAAAATGAAAAGCATAGCGATAATACATCAAACACTTTTTTTTTTTTTACAAAGATTCTGTGATATTCCAATATTGAAAACAAATTCTTTAGGACAGAAACATTTTAGGTATTTATGATGTTTATAATTGCTTTTGCTTTTAATCACTTCAGCAAAGCAATAAAGCCACTAAGACGCAAGTGTAAGACAAAATGAATAAAATAATATGTTATTAAGTAGAGAGAACAATAAAAAGACATGAATTCAGAAGACAGTTGATGAGTGATTATGAAAAATCTGAATTAATTAACTTAGAATCATCATTATTTTCTTTCAAAAGATTGCATTTTTGATCTAATTTCTCTTAGTTTCAATCTTGATGTTATCCCTTAAAAATCAGGAAGAAAAGGTATTGTGAAGAATTAATGCAAGCATTACTGACAGAATAGAACTAACATTATTTTGTACGATTGCAGCCCGGTTTCTTTATATCTACTTCTTTTAATGCAATGTGTTCTATTCATTTTTATTCGATGACGCATTGTCAAACACTATCAATTTGTCAGGTGTATTTATTTTATCTTAACGGTTGATCTTAAAAGTTCTAGTTGTTCATTCCATAGAACAACTGCTATATTTAAGTCGGCTTCTCGAAGTAAAAGCTATGCGAATTTGAGTCTCGCTGGAGCTCATGTTTTTTTTTCCCCAATCCGAGCTGTATGTATCGTAATCTGATGACATGAATAGAAACTGAAATCCAAACGAAGGAAATAGAAGTTAAAAGTTATTAATGATTTGATAATGAAAAGGAAAACCCGTCAAAACAATTGCCATGAAAATATTTATAGAAAACACATGAAAGCTACTCTACGGCGATGGGTATGTGACTGACGCCGAGATGCTAAATCAAGACCGATAACACTTGCAGATTCTTCTTTAGATCTTGTCTTTAGAATCTTGATATATATAGCAGTAGTACCAGACCAGATGTGGCAGCAATATGTAATGCAGGGACGAATGGTAGGTAGACTTATAAACATGCAAGCTGGATTTTGATGAGAAAAATTGTCTTGCACCACACAGTGAATCAGATTTCTTAACAGCAGATCTAGCAATTGATTCAATATAATCGTTCAACTTTATGTCAGTGGAAAACGTGAAACTAAAAAGGTTCATTGAATTTCTCTCCTGGTGGTTAGCATCATTTTACAAATATAACCCTCTTAGCTGGCTAAAAGACAGCAGTTTCGTTTTGGAGGCGTTAAAGTTTGTAAGTCATTTGTTGCCCCAGTTGAAGACCAGTTTCAAGATCAGCTGACAATTTATTGAACTGATAGGTTAAAATAGTAGTAAATGGTTGTGTGATCAGCATAGATACCGAATCAGGAATTAATGAAACAAAGTAGGTGCAAGAATAGAGACTTGGTGGACACCTGCATTAATGAAAAATCCGGCTTTCATTACGCGATTTGATAAGAAAGATTGGATCAAATCAAGAATTAAGCCGGAGACAGCATAGCCCTTCAGTTTGGGAAGAAGACCAGCTTTTGCCAAATCCTGTAAGACACCTTCAAAATATTTAAAGTTACAACATCTTTCTTATCTAAAGCTTAACAGACTCTTTCAGAAATAACTGTTATCACATCGGCGATTGACTTAAAGAAGCGAAACGCATATTATTTTTTGAAAGAAGACACTGCGAAGTGAGATGCTTAACTAATTCGAAGTTGATTAGAGCATCAAGTACATTTTTATTCGGATTTACCTCAAGCAAGGCAGTAAATCTACTAAGACACAAGGGGTTGCTTTGTGTGAAAAAATTAGAAGACAGGAAATTTACTAAGGAGCGATAACAATGGAAAAGTAATCAGGAAGACAGTAGATAACGATTGACATTGCATTTAAATTTTTGAAGATTAAAGTTAACTGGAAAGCATAGATCCATAGGCGACTTCCATAAGTGAAAAGTACGAGAGAAGAATCTGTTAGCATAGAACTTATGGTTACATCTAGACCATTCAAATGTAAATTGATAAGACCTTCTTGCCAATCTAGTACTGCGCTTAAATTCATAACGTCTTGGTGCCATAGCGAAGAGCTCATCCGAACAATTGCCATAAAAGTGTTTATAGAAAAAGCAAGTTTACTTTTAAGAAAGCGATTGAAGCCGAGATGCCAGATCAGGACCAATAATATTATTCAGTCTTCTTTGGATTTTATCTATAGCAGGAACACTATTCAAACCCTGGACGAATGGTAGACCTATAGATATGTAGAATAGAGGGAAAATTGTTTATCACGACACAATGAACCAATTTTCTTAGAAGTTGACCTAGCAAACGATCCAATATAGTCTTTCCACTTGCCATTAGGAAGGTTGTTAATGAAAATTCAAAGCAAAGTAGGACCAAGGATAGAACCCTGGGGGATACCTGTATAAGTACGAAGGGATCTAGATGATTGGGCGTTCATGAAAACTTTTATTTCGCAGTTAGACAAGAAAGACTGAATTAGTTCAAATATTCGTCTGAAGACACCATAACTTTTCAATTTGTGAAAAAAACCGCTATGTCAAACCCTGTCGAACGCTTTCGAGATGTTCGAAGCAATAACCGGAGTTTCTCCTTTCTTATCTAAAGCTTGATAGACCCTTTACGCAATAATTGTTCATACATCAGCAGAAGTTCTCAACCAGGGTTCATATGCGGCCTCCATGTAACATTACTGGTGGTCCACACGCGCGTGCGCACACACACACACACACAAATAAAATAGCAAATTGGGGTTCCACAATAATATTAATAAAATCTGAGAAAGCAATATAAAGGAAAATTATATAAAGATTATAATTTATTATATAAATTAATTTAATATATTAATAGTAAAAATAACATTTATTTTAAATATTAATAAAATATTAATATAAATTAATTAATATAGCAATAGACTCGATATTGTGAAAAGGGGAGATCATCCACTAACATTGACATCAATGTAGACGAATATAACCAAAAAAACCTCGCAGCAGCATCAACCACAGGAATCTCATTGAATAAATCTGCACTTACTTAATTTATTACTCACATATTTTTAAATGGTTTATTATAAGTTACTTTACTAGTGTACATAAATATTCCACAGAATTTATTTAAAGTTTATTTTCATTAATTAGTTTTACTTCAAAATAAAACATATACATTTACTATTTCTATAATACAGTTCCTAAACTTATCTATTAATAAATAAAAAAATAAATAAATAAAATAAGTTATTTTTTTCGTCGAATGCTTATGGGGGATCTACCAAAAGAAATTAAGAGTAAAAATGGTCCACGGGTAAAAACAAAACAAAAAAAAAAAATGGTTGCCAACCACTGACCTCGAGAAACGAAAACCATATTGATTGTCTGAAAGATGGTCTTGCAATGTGAGATGACTACTTTGCGAAAAAGAAGTTGAAGATTAATAGGTTGATAGTTTGAAGGATCAGACGTTTCACACGAGTTCTTAAGAGCAGAAACTACATAAGAGGCTTTCCAAAAAGCTGGAAAGCAAGAAGTAGCAGGTTATTTGCAGAATTTAGAGAGAACAGGAGCCAGTTCAGGGGACACATTTCTTTAGCAGAGATGCAGCGATCCCAAGTTCGCATGACCCATTTTCTCTAAAACTATCAAATGAAAGTTTGAATGCCACCAACTTGTAACTGAAAACGTATCTTCAGATATTTATTTTGTATAAATATAAAAATACGGCACGCGACCAAAGGAGGAGAAAAGGGAAATAACTGGTTTTCCCTTTCTTTAGTTATGAGTTCGCCATGTTCACTGACCCAGTTAATCTTATAATTCCCTTCACCATAACATATTTATACACATTCTCATATCACAATCCTCAAAATAACGCACTCTCTCGATGAAAATTCTAATTAATCCCCAATTCAAGTGTGTGTGTGTGTGGGGGGGGGTAAATGATGTATATTCACAGTTTTAGAAAATAAATCAATAACTGAAATGAAAAAATATATGCAATTTTTTTTATTTAGAGCAAATTTTTAGCGAAAGACGCTAACCTAATTTGACTGGAAAGCAAGTTACCCGGGCTAAAAATAAGTCGGAACTTATAGACAAAAAAAAAAAAAAATAAATAAATAAAATAAAAATAAAAATAAATAAATGAACAAATCGAAACATTATCACCGTAAGAAAAGAAAAAAAGCATGGCGCAAAAAGTGAGGATCGAAATGATATTCACTCTAACAAGACAAGCTTTCTAACCATTACACTACGTCGAAATGACTGCCAAACCTTTGATGGGAGAAGAAATGAAAAACTAAAAATGTGGTTACTATATTGAAAAAAAGAAAAAGGTGGCTGACTATACATTTATTAGTATTATTTATCAGCCAGACATAACTTACCGACTATTTTATGTTAGAAAGAATAATGTATTTTAGTCTTCTAGTAGCACACCGATACTAATATTAGCATTAGTGTAGCCATTGATACACTAACACTGAATGCGAATATAGAAAGACGAGATAGGCGTCCGTAACAAACAAAACATTTAATAAGGCAAACAACTTACATATATTATTTACATATGTCCCAAAACAAATGATTGTTTATATTGTCCCAAAGGAACGAGGAGCTTTACAGAACGAGAACAAAGAAATAACATAACCAACATTATGGCCTTTGATCGCCCGCCGATAAATGAATAGAAATGACTTTTTTCTTTCGCTAGGCCGTGCACATGTGGACCCGTTTTTACGTGTGTTGACGCCCTGGGGGTCAGGAAAGTAAAGAGGTCGTTCCACAAAAAAAAAAAAAATAAAAAAAAAAATAAAAAAAAAGAAGCCAAAAAAAAAAAAGGGACAGAAGAGTTCTCCTCTCTAAAGGGGCCGAACTCCCATAACCTCAACCCAAGGGAAAACAACTATGGTCTCTCTATAAGTACTCCCTCCCTAGATAGCTTCATTAACCTGCACCAGAGATACTACTAAAATATAACAAAATAAAACTTCACAACATGTATTACAAATTTAAAGAAAAATGTTTTTTTAATCGAATGAAAAAGGAAGTGAAGCAATATCCTCCAGTTCTCCTGAAACCAGAACCTGAAAATAAATTATGTCAATAAATATTTGGCCCATCTAACACGACGGCAAGATCTGGTCACAGTCTCTTTTACTACCTCCGGCGCGACTGGTGATGGAGGAGTCACTGGAGTGTCCATGCTGAATCAGGTCGTCCAAAAAGGCAGGCTTTAATAGTAATGTTTTGTGTTGCATTGTTAACGCTCACCATAAAATATTTCGAATGTCTCTCAAGGATTTTGAAAAGTCCTCTGTAGGCTGTCTGCAATCTATGGGACTTAGCCAAGTCCCACACAAAAACATATGTGCATGTCTGCAGTAGTTTAGGCACATATATCTGCCTTTGAACCGGTGCAGAAGACTTATATGCTAAGTTCGCCATTCTCACAGTAAGCCGATCAACGAATGAGGTCAAGTTCAAAACATTTTGTGGAGGTTGCAGGAAAAACTGTCCTGGGAGTCTGAGTGTGGTGCCATACACTATCTCAGGAGATGAAGATCGTCTTTAACTGCAGTGCGGAGTCCCAGAAGAACCAACGGTAGATGCTCCAGCCAATTTGGCTGATCCGTCACGGCCCTTAAAGCTGATTTAAGCGTACGTTGAAATCGTTCCACTAATCCATTTGCCTTAGGATGATAAGCGGTGGTTTTGATTCTTTTACTCTCCAAAATCCTCATCAGCTGGTTGAACAGGTCTAACTCGAATTGTCGCCCTCTGTCTGTGGTAATTACAGTTGGGACCCCAAAACGAGACACCCACCCTGAAGCAAAAGTCTTTGCTGTGGTATGTGCAGTAATGTCCGACATGGGAAGAGCCTCACGCCAACGAGAGAAATGATGAACACATGTCAATAGATATGTCTGTACCACGCATGAGAGGCGTGGTCCTGTGATTTTCACATGCACATGTGCAAAGCGCTCATCGAGTGATGAAAAGGATCCAGGAGGTGAACGGTTTTGTCTCCCCACTTTGGCCCTCTGACACGGCACACACACAGGTTTTTGATCATTGCTGAATGTCAGTTTTCATACGTGACCAAACAAATCTGTCTGCGATTAGCCGTATTGAAGCATTAGCCCCTGGGTGGGACAAATTGTGCATGGAGGAGAATAATACATTCCGCATTGATTCAGGCACGAAGGGGCGTAATCGTCCGGTGCTAGTGTCATATACAACTTCTAATTCTGTGTTTGGAACATGTATTTTCGGCAATGTCTAGGATGTGTAGTTCTCTCGTAGAATATGCTGTAGTTGCTGGTCCTTTTCCTGTGCTTCCATGAATGTTTGATATTCCAAGCACAGGTCCAGCACAAAAGCATTGATGCCACGAGATATGGTGCCTGCTGGTATGCTGTTGGTACCTTTGATGAACCGGATATCTGAAGTGAATTGTAGCAGATAATCCAAATTCACGTGGGGAATACTTGTCGCAGTTTCACTGAAAAGCCCCCAACAAAGGCTTGTGGTCCGTCAGTAAGTAGAAAGTCCTCCCTTTCAACAAATGTCGAAAGTAACGGACAGCTGAATAAGCTGCGAGAAGTTCACGACCAAACGTGCTTTACCTGGATTCCGTAGAAATTAGTTTCTTGGAAAAGAAGGAAATTGGTTTCAAGTGGTCATCGATCTTCTGCTGCAGTACTACGCCTATACCAATAGAAGAGGCGTCAACTGCCAAAGACAATTCGCTACCTGGAACAACATGTGACAATTCAACTTCTTCCTAACACAAAATAGTCGGTAAGCTATGTCTGGCTGATAAATAATACTAATAAGTGGTGACACCGACGTAATTTATTTTTTTAACCCCCGCTAACAGAAACAAAAGACAATATATATGTACAAACTCACATTTCCAAACGAGAGCCAATCAGGAAATACATTGAAAAACTCCTACTACGCACGCCAGACACTATTACTCCCCCCCCAAAAAAAAAAAATTACAAAGCAACTAAAATTTGTGAATAGATCATATGAAAGTGCAAAATCACAAAATTTTAATTCACTACAATATGTCTATACAAAACACATTTCACCGGCGCGGCAAATAGAATTTTTTTACAATACGTGGGAAACCAGAGAAGCCTCAATCACCATTACAACTACTACTACTGCTATGACACAAGTCAGCAGGCAACAATACAACGCTCCTTCTCTCTACTTGTCTATTTGCTTGATCCTTTCTTTCTCTCGGCGACGTTTGACCCAATTTTACCCGGCAAGCATGCTTACGGTCTTACCAAACGGAAAACGCAACGCCATTTTGAACTAATTAACACTCTCTTCTTCTGGACTGAAATAGATAAAGTGTGACACATCTCAAAAGGCGACTCACTGTCCTTTATCTTCATTCTGCAACGATGCAACTCGAACACACTAAGTATTTGCAAGTACGATATTCAATCGACAATAATAGCAAATTCTTTCAAACATGCATTCGACACTCGGTAAAAATTCTACATCAGCTCAACTTTGCCACAACGCTGCTTATATTAAATTTTCGTGCGCCAACTTTATCCACTCATAACAAACAAACAAGCTCTTTTTCAAACAAAATTACAGTTGGAAAAGAATACGACGGGACGACAAATCAAATTCAACGTGGAGCATTGGAAAAAGACAAATTTTAATAGCAAACACTGAACACTACCGACGTTTCTTCCAGGACGTGCCCCGACTGTGACCCTCAAAATGAAAAATATACAGCAGCCTGAAGACAGCACAAGTACATTTCGTTGAATCACGCATCTCAACCACACTTCCGACACCTTTTCTTTTCAGTTCACAAGGACAATATTCAAAACTTCCATGAACTTTTCATATATTCTACACCACGTGCGACATTTCACACCACTGTTTATCAACATTTCAACATTGTTTACCATGCTTTTAATGTACAAAAGTTTTCTACGCTGAAGAGATTAAGTGTAAAATATTCTTCGGACAACTCACTGTCCAGAATTAAATTCTACGCGACGCATTCTTCGGACGACCCACTGTCCTGAAATACATTTTACGAGATGCAACTTTCACATAAAAATTTGCTGACGATATTCACTAAATATTACTTAGTTATGACTAATACGCAAATTTTTCAACTTCGCCACGACGCTCTCACTCCAACATAAATCTGAATGCATTCTACAGTGCATTACTCGAATACGCACCTCGACTTACTGAATTTACGCGGAGCATTGGAATAAAGCAGGCATTTAAACACAACAGCATCGGCTAACTGCACTTCGCCCTGAAGACACGTGTACACTTCGTCGATGCATATTCATTCAGTCTGGGCTATGCATTCACTCCGAATATAATTTCAGCACCCTGACAATGCACATACTTTCACGGCTTTTTCATCTGATAACATTTCAGAAATTACGTCTTCACCTTCAACATGTGTCAACCGTTTTGGACACTTTCTCTATTCAATTTATAACTTTTTACATATTAAAAGTTTTCGTTCCTGCAACTTTCAATC